>JACEII010000053.1:2039457-2110859 GCA_014332785.1 Antheraea mylitta | reverse complement strand
TTTCGGCGGTTTCATTTTTTGTTAAAAAGTTTTTATTTTATAATTTTATAGGTTGAAGTGTTTGAAATGTTATATGTAGTTAGTTATACGTGTCATAAGAATATTTATTCAATGACATTTAAAAAATAAAAACCACAAATTTTCAACACCACGAGGTGTATCTATGAATACTAGCTACTAACTTTCAATTTTTTTCAAATTGTAGGTGGTAGAGCCCCGCTGAAGCTATTTTTGGTTTCAGCATGAATGGGTCGGCTCCTCCGGGGTAGTACCACTCCTCTCACAGATAACCGACGTGAAATAACAGTGCTTGCATTGTTGTGTTTCGTTCGGTCAGTGAGAGAGCCGGAGGCCCACGTCCCTTCCTTTTTCCTTCTTTCCCTTTCCTTCCCCTCCCCCTTCTCCCATATACAGGCTGGCGACGCACTTGCGACGTCCCTGATGTCGCTAGTGTCTATGGACGGTGGTGATCACTTAACATCACGTGACCCACCAGTTCGTTTGCCTCCTTTAATATAAAAAAAAAATACCGTTATTCTGTCAAGTTTCTCCAGGATATTAATCTTCAACGTCCAAATAGACGAGTAATCCAATCTTTAAGTACAGAAAATTACAGTACAGTAACATTCAGAACAACTCTAATCCATTTGTTAGGCTTCCATAAGTAAGATTAACCGTACGTTGTTCGCGTATATTTCCACTGAACAGAGCTTACTTATGGCATACATTTTGGATATCGAGGTGTTTGTAAATAAGGCAATTTATTCTGCTACCTCGGCTCATTGTCGCTATACGCTACGATCGCCATTTCGACGTTTATCCTCCCAGAAGTTTCGTATAAATTAATAACGATGTTTGAAGGAGCAAATCTCTTTTCTTTATTGTCCATAGTGACGTCAAGTTAGTCCTAAAAATTATCGAATTTTAAATATCGATATTTAGGACACAAAATTAGTTTAATAACCTGATTATTAAATTGTATGTTTTATTTCTATCAAACTACTACTGTATACAACTGTAATGTATGGTCCCGCAAACATCGACCCTCCTGATTTAATCACGTCAGCGAACGATCAGTACCAGCCTGTCCCTCGAAACAGAGCGTGCTCACGCCCACGCCCGCGTAACCACAGATTACGCCGTCGTAGTCTGGGGGTTAATTTCGCTCCCGCACACTCGATTAGGCCTCCCACAGCAGCGGCTCAAGCCTAGGTTTGATCCCTCGGTAGGGAGCCCTTAAGTGCGCTGCTCGCGCGATACAGTGACACAAAATCTTACATCACTGAAACAACATTACACATATCACCCCCACGCACGTGCACGCTTACGCATGAAAGTAGAAGGGTTTTGTTTTTTTCCCTTATCGAACTGAAATAGTTTGGAAAATTATCCGACACGAAATATACATAGGAGTTGTTGAGGTATGTATGCTTGGTACACATATATGCTCCAACAACTCATACATGTATGAATAGTTACTTTAGGTCAGCTCAGACAGGTCGCGAATTGCATGTATCAGGCAACAGCCCGAGCCGAGGTGTGCCGTGCACCCTTGAGCCAGTTGCTCAAATAATATCGGCTGAGTGCCGCAAGCGCTCGTCTTAGTAGTCCGGTGAAGCTGTTAAGACCTTGCTGGGTCAATAGCGTAGTCATTTCGAAAAAAAAAGTCCAGCAAACAAATCTTTTCACGTTTTTACTACTAAAACAGCTCTGTTGGAAGGAATCTATGGTGAATTTAATCATTATTATATATTTTTACAACACAATTCAGCAGTCATATTTATCAAAATTCCATTTTTCAAATTTTCCGTATATATCTATATACCATATATGATTAACTATATAGGATCGCTGGCCAACACAACTACTACTTTCGGTAATTTCGCGTCAATGCTTACAGTAAAACAAAGCGGCGTTTTATTATGTTTTCATCGAAAATAAATCGTCATTTCACGCCACTACTGTATGTGTCTGAACGGCCAGCATAGCGTGCCGCTATTATAATTTAATAAATAATGAAAACAAAACATAAATGTTGTACTGAAAACAAAATGTACCCATAAATAAAATTCAAATGTAGCAAACATTTAAATCAACGCGAACGTGAATAATTATTTTAACGGAAAACAAAAATCTTTTCAGACATAATAAAATCTAGTGGAAGATTGATCAAAATAAAATACGCAGTCTCAATGAAATAACAAAACCAACCATTAAAAAATAATAAATCAGTAAGAAACGACATCGATAGAGAAGAATAACAAACAAAATGTATTATCATAAACAACCGAGAATAAGTTAACCGTAAACGATTTTCTAGTAATAATTCTAATAAATAACCTATCAATTAGATCGAGCCGTGGGAAATTAATTAAGTTTCAATTAACATTCATCTGGATGACCCTTAAATCAGACAGGATATTTCAATTATTGCTTTTTCAATCATTCTAAACATGCGGGCCGGACGCGGGACGGCGAAAGGGTGCTCGGGTGAAACTTGATGGATGATTATTATTTTTACAGCTACCGAGGACTTCGTGACAGAGACTTTTGTAAATTACCGTGTGAATTAGGAATAATAAAAAAAGTCAATATCCACACACACATTTGAATACTACACAATCAACAGTTAAGAAATGATGGAAAACATCGCGACGAAACCCGAACCTGAGAAATGTTCTAGTAGGACCAAAATATAGAACTGTGGATTTCTCGAAGTTTGAAATCGCTTATACGCCGTGGGTGACGGACGTAGTGGCTATGACCATACCTTACTTCCAGAAGAAGCCTATGGTCCTTCTATCATGGGTTTATTACAGGCTGATATGTTGGCAATGATTATAAAGTATGTTATTATTTTTTAATGCACCACGACAACATCACAATTCTATATCTGAGGATGAGTACAAGGCAATCAAAAAACGAAGATGACCGGTACGAGGTCTATAATCCACGACACCTGGTTATGTACTGGCTGATATGGAAATACTACAGATCAAAACGGAGACATTGTAGCACATGTGCACGATAGCAATGATTTGAGACACGCTTCCACACCGATTTTTCACAAGCACTTCAAATATTGAATGGAAAAGTAGACAAGAGCACATAATACAGAAAAATCTATGTCAGCTTAACTCTGTGGATGGTAAAAGTCATGTCGCAGGTATCATAAATCTGTTTAACTGTTTTCGTTTCGATTTTTAGGTAAACAATAGATTTATATCTCAACCCACTTAAATCTATACTATACTAACATTACAAAGCTTAAATGCGATAATTTCTGGAACAGACAGTTGGATAAAGAAATAGTTTTATAGTTTGTTTCATAGACTATCATACATTTATCGCTTTAACCCTTGGGAGCGCAACAACTACTAAGCAAAATATAAATCACTCGAGTAGAGCACGGGTATCGAAAGCTAAAAGCAGGTAGATTAGTAAAAAGAGCCGAACTGTGAACGCTTATGGCAGCAGGGCACACTCGCATGGTCATCTCTTTACGCAATAGTCGTATTTTATGGGGAATTTGTTTCAACTTAAGTACGTAAATAGTAATTTAAAATTTAAGAAACGTGTTACGTGTTTAACTTATAAAATGACGGGGCACAATTAGCTGAAGATATGTTCAAAGACCCTAAGGTGAGAAAACGAAATATGACGGCCAAAACACGGTGATATGATTGGGAATATATACACTAGATTCTCAGTAATCCGGACATTTTAGTAGTCAAATACTTCGAATAATCCGGAGGTCTACGGTCACGCTTTCCTCACCCCTCCCTGCTTTCCATCCGTGCTCGTGCACCAGTATTAATATAACCTCAAAAAATTCCATACAAACAAAGAATCTGAACATTACAATAATCCGACACCAGGGTTTTGAAAGTGCTGGATTAGTATTCATTTTAAAGATTGAAATATTATCTCATCGGTAGCCCTCGTAAAATGAATCTAGAAGGGATAGGGAAACTCATATATTTGTTAAAATGAAAATGATTAAAAAAAACAGTTTATAGCTAGCGAAGGCCAAATATATCAAATATGTCCAAAAGTATTTCTAACCGACAGTCGTGATGATTAAAGTAATGTAAACGCTTCTAATCCACACATAATCTGCCCAGAGTAGCGCGCCTCGACCAGCGAGCCCACGGTAATACCCACTTTATATTACAAAAGGGCCAAGGGTCCCTGTGCCCTTCTTAATCCTTTGAGTTCGTCAGAGCTCTCCTCTGTCATCTATTCATCGACATTGACAGCCATGAGTAATTTATATATCACACAGAATTGTCTTTGGGTATTAGTGTCTATGTTGTGAACACAGTGATCAATCAAGGTACTACTTATACTGCCCTGGCGATATGAATAATAATAAGTCAAAATGGATTACCAATTTATAATATTTATTCAAATTTCATATCATCACGTGCTTTTAAAGGTGGTAAACAGTAATCGTAGTAAACAAGTAATGACATAATTATAAAGAACAAAAAAAACAATATATAATTAATTCAGGTAAAGCATATAGCCCCCATGAAATAAGTAGTCCGGTGAAGCTGTTAAGACCTTGATGGGTCAATAGCGTAGTCATTTCGAGAAAAAAAAAAAAACAAAAACCCCATGAAATAGTAAAAAGATTTGAAGAGAACGGAGTCACAGGCACCCACAAGAGTATAATAGGATACGACACAGGATATTTTTACTAAATTTAATAAAGTACTGTTTTACGAAATAGCTACTGAAATTCATTGTACACCCTCAACAACAGCTCCTGTACACCAAATACTCTATTTTATGAAATCCTTATATTTTTTACAACCATATTGATACGATACTTTATTACTTTCCTTCGAGTGATACATATTTAGACACTTCATATCTCATAGATATTTACGTTATACTGGAATATAAATTGTATTTACTGCTATCCTTTTTATATTATATCTTATTCTATATTTATGTTATGGGTCTTCAATTCTGAACTCGATATGTTGGGGCCTATGTTGAAGTTATAAGTCTGAATCCGGTGTCGATTACTACATGTAGTCTACATTATTCGCTTCTATTAATATAGATTAGAATTACCCTATTAAAATGTTAATTTACATCAATAGAAAATTTAGTGAATATAGTGGGCTTTGCCTGATTTACTGTGGTACTCTGTCCGCTGTAAAAAAATCATCTGAATGTATTAAGTCCAATTTACTTACCTACTTTTCTCTCATACTTAGTCGCATCGTAGTCCGGTGAAGCTGTTAAGACCTTGGTAGGTCAATAGCTTAGTCAGTTCGAGGAAAAAAAAACTTAGTAGCGTCGTCATTAAAAGTACAAAAATTTTAAAAAAATATATTAGAAATAATAAACGTCAAACGAAGATATGCTTTCTCGAAGATATTTTATCATGAATATTCTAGCAATGATGCGTGTTCACACAACCAGACATACAGACAGACATTTCTTAATATGATTGAAATGTATAATATTAGTTATTCTTAGAAATCTGAAACATTATCTTTTACAAAAATCTAAATAGTACTGACATGTTACAATTCCATTCTTATTATATGGAAACATTTATGTTGAGCGCTATTTCGGCCACAATGTATTTGAACAAGTGTTTTAAATCTTTAGGCGATTCACACGTTTGAAAATTGGGTGATACAGCTTTTTTCACAAGTTGTTGAGAAAACTTGTTGAGAAACATATGTTCGTAACGTACTCTGTTAGCAATAACAATGATGGATCTATTTAAGGCACCATTGCCAAACCATGGTATTACGAGGCGGTTCATTTTCTAAAGATTTATACCGATTGCCTTTGTGTCGAGTAGTTTAGTTCGTTTCATTTCCAATATACATATAAGCGTTTCACAAACGAATATATGTATGAATAGCTTAGAATAGTTAAGGTAGGTCAGATCGGGTTCTATCGGTAACAACCCAGGCCGATGTGTGCCGTGCACCCTTAAACATGTTACCTGAATAAAATCGGCGAGTGCCTTAAGCGCTCGTGTTAGTAGTCCGGTGAAGCTGTAAAGGCCTTAAAAGGTAGCAAAGTCAGTTCGAAAAAAAAAGGCTTTTGTCTCTTGAAATATTCAATCGATGTATTATACTCTTCAGTTTAAATAACATTTATATTTCAATTTTGGAAACAATTCTATATGACCCGGTTATAAGGTCTTGTTAAGTTATCCCTCTCTTCATTATCATTTAATCCTATGTATAGCAGGATCTTTTGCAAAATGTTAGTTTTCTACGACTAATCAAGGCACTATTTATACTGCACGGACAAGGCTGTTTCATTTTTTTTTTTCAATTTTATATCTGTACGAAAGTTAAAAGGTTATATAAGTAGCTATGTCTCCTTTTATAAACCTTACAATGTGTATGAAAAATCACATGAGCGGTTGAATAGGTAAAGCGTGAAAACGTAACAAAGAAATGAATAGTCAACCAGAAGATTCGCATTTATAATACTTGATTAATTTTGGGGTGTAAGGGGTGTCGAGTAACATCTTAAGACTTGAGACACCCAAGCCAATCTCACCTGCACGTGGTGCACCCTGCTGAATAACGAACGAGGCAATGGCGAAAGCGGGGTGGTAGGGTTTTACAGCCCGACTGGGTCGCAACCACCATGCATATGGCGAAAAAGCCCGTCATAGTGACTCGCTTCTGCGCGTCGCGTTTCGGGATCAGCTTGTGCATATCCAGTACCGGGTGACTTTCGTCATTATGGCCGGCATGACAGCGGCGACCGGCGATGGATAATCTGTCTCTCGGTGGTTGCCGATGTTTTTGGATTGTACTATGCTTAACATCAGGCATAGTGCAGTCACTATGTCGTGCTTCGATAGAAAAAAAAACCAGTTTAAAAAAATATACCCTCCCTGAAGGTTGACACTGTTTGCGAATTTTAATTAGAGACTGCATGTGACTCTTTTGACTGAACATAAGCATCGTATTCTAAAGGTACATGCACACATAACCAATCATATTTATACTAATATTTCAATTTATATACGAAGCGTTGATGGCTCGCTTGTGGCCGTGACTTTGAGTGAAGAAAAACATCGTCTTGAAACCATAACTATATGGAGGGCTTTTTCTAAGCACATTTGGTTAGCTCCCACCAACAAGTTAACACCACGCTAAGCATTTATTAGTGTGTTCTGGCAGCTATATTTGAGAGCTAGTCATTGTCTTTAACATCAGGTTAAATTGT
Organism: Antheraea mylitta; assembly: GCA_014332785.1. Classification (NCBI taxonomy): domain Eukaryota; kingdom Metazoa; phylum Arthropoda; class Insecta; order Lepidoptera; family Saturniidae; genus Antheraea; species Antheraea mylitta. The sequence goes on along the minus strand of JACEII010000053.1, from coordinate 2,103,635 downwards.
GGTTAAATGCTAAACTTATCTTTATATATATATTTAGCTGTGCCCGCGACTCCGTCCTCGTGGAACCCAATGTGGAACAGTGACTAGTAAGATCATTTGAATGTATTAAGCCTATTTACTTGTCTACTTTTTCATCGTACTTAAGTCGCGTCGTCATCAAAATAACAATAACTTTTGATAAAGTGAACCGATATATTGAAACCAGGACTAAATGTTAGCCGAGGATATGCTTGATGACTTTCTTGGTTTTATCGTGAACGCAGTACTCTAGCTGTGAGGCATGTTAAAATAAACAAACAGACACACAGATAGACATTTGTAAAAATGTATTTCTAAGACATCTAATTTTTTTTTATCGCAGAAATCTAAAAAGTACAGACTCGCTAAATTTACCATCTTATTATATGTATTAGATATAGACAATTCTTCTGTCCGTGTGTATGTGACTGAACTCATCCTAAACGGTTGGACAGGTTTTAATGAAATTTTTTGTGAGTGTTCAGATGGATTCAAGAATGGTTTAGATTCTCAATTGTATCCGGTAGGTGGTGCTCCGATTGAACTGTTGCTTATTATCAAGCCAGGAAAATGTCCGTAGGGCCCGCTACTAAAGTTTAAAAGAAGATTATGTCAAACATATTAATCAAAATTGATTATTTTTTTTAAAATAGGTTAAAAAGTTATCACAGTTGGATATGAATTCTTAATAATATTTTATTAACACCGCATATGGGAAAGAAGAAAATATATCCAAAACTCAGAGAACGTATTATTATTTACTGAAAGCTTGCCCGGAGCGTTGTAACTTTTAACATTACTCGGAAAGTGTTAGTTAACTCTTGAATGTATACCGGGAAATTTACTTCTACTGTATGAATTATGTATGAGTTTGGGTTACTTTCGAAATTCAACACGCAAATTAAATTATGTATCGTACGTTTTTTGAGTTTTAATAAACAAATTCGGTGAGTTGTAGGAGTGAATATTCAGGTAAGTATACTCCTAGAACAAATTAATCCTAGAAAATGGTAACCGTTGATAAAATGAACGGCGATCACTTTTGAAATATTTTCATACATATGTCGTAACAAATACCCTTTATTTATGAACAACATTCCTTGAAAAAATAAGCATCAAACGATGAAAATTCCATCCCAATCGGTTCAGTAGTTTCTGAGAAAATTGCGGACATACAAACATGCATACATACAATACATACTGCATAGGAGTCGTACACACAGCCATCTTTTTTTAATTCTGTGTCTGCACTTTTTAGTTTTTGTAAAATAATGTTGCAGGTTTCTAGCAATAACTAATAAAATATATTTCAATAAATTTTAGATATGTCTGTCTGTCTGTTTGTATGAACGCGCATCAGTGCTAAAATACTGCGTTCATTATAAAACCTTTTCAAAAGAATCATAAAGCATATTTTCGAGTAACATGTAGTCTTTGTTTCATTACAATCGGTTCGGTCTATCAAAAGATATTGTACTTTTAATGACGACGCCACTTAATTACGAGAGAAAAGTAGATAAGTAAATGGGCTTAATACATTCAGACGACTTTAATCATCGCTGTTTTTTAATATAAGGTTTCACGCGGACGAAGTCGTAGGCATAGTTAGTATAAAATAAATTTTCTGACGCAAACGGTATTTAATTTACGGAACTAATTCATACTTAAATGTATCTCCAGTAAACACGTTCAAACAGACCTCCACTGTATGCGCCTCACAAATAAACCGGATTTATTTCGTACATATATCCGGTTATAAGCACATATGTTACTCGCCTACGGACCTAAATGAATTACCGACTTGTATGCATCGCGAATATGATCAAGTTAATTTGTTGTTCGAAGTTGTTGTTTGGTTATTAAGTTTGACGAGCATTCTATGTATTTCACGTGCTTATATGCCTCAGTATAATTTGATGTGTGTTGTTTTATACCGCAATGCAGTGAATAACATTTGTTAATGTTCTATTTTTGTGAATCAATTGGGGCTGATTGAAGTAAAGAAGAAAATGATTGCTATAATTATTTCATTTCCCGTATACACAAAATGTCATTTAGATCGGAACAAAAAAAAACGCAGTATTAAATATACATCATTTTTTTAAATTCCTATAAGTGCTTATTAGTAACTGTTGTAGCCTGTGATATACCTACATCCTGTGTTACATATTATAGATAAAATTAAGACCATTTATAAATTAAATTGAAACATACAAATAAACAAAAAATGTTATTTTCGAGATGAGTGTCATTTTAATTAAAATAAAAAAAAACAAATTGCAAATTAACAGTTTCATGATTTTTCATCCTTTTTTTATAATCTGTTGTTGATAATTAATATTAGTTCTATTTTTTTTTCTTTCATACTTCTTTATTTTACCTTCTATATTATTCTTCTGTGTTATGTCTATGAGAATGTTGTAATCGACTGTAACCAACTACATAAATATTTTTTAAGACATTAAATGTGCTTTATACTAACTTATGTTCTCGAATCTTTTCTAATAAATAAATATGAGAAAATTTTTGAATAAAAACTACATGCAGTTTTATTAACGCTAGCGGGCGCCCAGTGGTCGACATTCGACCATAGTTATTTATTTTTTTAAAGTTTGAACTTTATTAGGGTTCTTTTCTCAAAGGGTTATAACTTCTATAATCAAAGGTTTTCATCGTGGCTACTCAGTTATTTGCCATGATCTTTAATTATATAAACATTAAAAAAAATCTATGTGTAAATGAAAATTGAAATTAATTATAAATTTGAAACAAAAATCACGCGGTAAAGCTCTCAAATTTTAAGAAAACTTCATGAAAATAAAGAAATTTATCACAACACATGTGCACAATTTTCAATTAATTTTAAACGACAGCATAGGTGGGTGGTATTTCTGAATGATATTGAATTAAATGTAGTCTGTTCATTATGAAAAATAGTGATATGCCCAGTATCATCGTTTGGAAAAGTAATGGATCCACAATACAATCAAATGGTGAATCCAAGACAAAGACGTTTTTAATACTACCATTAGCTTTTGAAAATAAATTCTTTTTTGTTGCTACATGAGGTTGAATTGCAACTTTGTGACCGCAGAGTTCTAAGTCATAGATTCTATGAACAAAATTCTTATTTAGTTTATACAGAGTATTATTTGGCTCATTTTTTTATTAAATCATCATTTGAAGTGAGTTCACCATAAAAAATAATAAACATTACAATAATAGTTATATTTTATAATATCATTTTTGAATGTAGGATGAAAAATGGTAATTGGAACGTAAGAGTTAAAAAATACATACAGTCGAGCATAGCAACCTCTTTCACAACCTTTTTTGAAATTCGTAATTATTGACGGCTGTCAAAATGTCTTTTTTATTTACATGTGTGTATATGATGTGTAAAATTCAAGAAGTAGAGTGAGTAGTGCATATTTTAATTAATTCAATATACTTCTAATGCATTTTATATAAAATAAACAGCTTTCTGCACTTCTCCGCCATATAAACTTTAACTATGCCAAATTTCAAGTTCACCCGTTGACGGGAAATAGGTTAAAAAGGGGTACAAAGATTTTGTTTCACATATTATTATATAGATAGATAAAGATATACCAAAGGTCGTACAAAACTACAATAAATCAAAACTTCTTAAAGTTGTTTAACGCACACCACAATAATTATTTCCTCGGGGGGATCGTTAGGCAAGATCGTGATATATCGTCTGATCGTGAACCATAGAACATTCGCAAAGACGTTTATAATACAATATTCATCTCCGAAGCTGTTAGATTAACACTATATTTTGTAGTCTCCCATCTATTTAAACTACTAGTTATGGCTGCGACTCTGTACGCATAGTTATAAAAAACGATTGAAGTATTATAATTAGGTATATTAACAAATATAATGTTAGATTAACTGATACAGAGAAACAGCGACGTGAAGTAACAGTGCTTGTATTATTCCATTTCGTTCGGTCAGTGAAAACACCGACGATAGTGATCACTTAACGTCAGGTGACACACCTATTCATCTGTCTCCTAAGGTATAAAAAAGCCATATACTAAGTAAATGACACTAAGGTGCTATCTTTCAATTTTTCTTAGAACTGTACTAAGTTTAGCACATTTGGAAAACTTTAAATTACATTTTGGAGTTTTTGGCGGGATTTCGAAATGTTATATAGTGAATTTTACATTTTATTCATAATTTTGTGTTATTTGGCTTTATGATTTGTAATATTGGTGGTATTTTCATAATGTAGTTTGGTTATTGTGCATGGGATTGAAAATAATAACCAGGGAGCATGAATTCTGAGAGACCACAAAAATTTACAAGAGAATTCTACAAAGATATTCTAACAAGGGAAAATTATTTGTTTGACCATTGAAATGATCATAATAGACTTGTTGTATTGTGTGTGTGTGTATGTTATATTAATTAGCTACTCGAAAATGGTAGTAATAATCTAGAAGATTAATTCCAAAAGAAAACAAAATTAAATTTAGTCTTTTTTTTTTGCCGTGAGCCTATTTTTTATGAAATGAAACCAATATACTATTCCAAACTATTTGTGACATCTCCATAAAAATTCGTAGTTTTGGAGACTGGGATTTTCATTTTTTTTTTTAAATATGTATAGAACAATGCACATGACGCCTCGGGCAGTTGTTAGTGTAAGTAAGTCAAAATAGATGTAATATTAACAAGTGAATGAATGATTGAATCAGCTTAACAATAAACAGAAAAATATAAAAATAAATAGGCAAAACAAATTAAGTAAAATCTAAGTGCAAAATTTACTTTCAACATTATAGAGACAAAGTATTACCTATTCCCAGCTCCGTAACTCAAAATATACGGAATTAATGAAACCCAGATAGAAAGATTAAAGTCAGCTTCGTATTAAACCGTTACAATGAAGGAGCAATGAAGCCAAATTAACAACAGTCGAAGCAGCTAGTCAAAGCGCGACAAGTTACATTGTGCATTCAAATGCTCGATAAATATTAAAATGTATACACGTGAATCACTTTATTATAGATTAGTTGTGCCCGCGACTTCGTCCGCATGCAATCTGATGTACAAAACAGTAATTAATAAGTCGTTTGAATGTCTATTTACTACCAACTTCTTCTCTCGTATTTACTCCACGTCGCCATTAAAATTACAATAACTTTTGATAGAGTAGACCAATTGTAATAAAATAAAAACTAAGTTATTCTCGAATATATGCTTTATGATTTTCTTGGTGTTGTTTTAATATGAACTCAGTACTTTAGCAGTGATGCATGTTCATACAAGCAGACATACAGACATTTCTAAAAATGATTGAAATGTATTTTATTACATTACAATATTTTTTTTACGATAATCGTAAAAGTACAGACATGTTAGATTTGCATTCTTATTATATGCATAGATATCTATAGAAATCATTTTATAGTAAATTTTGAACAGATGCGACAATTTGTACATAAATTGGTAGAGGCATTCATGAGTTTCGTATTGAAACTGAATTATTTGAGTATACTAATACCAAAACTGTCATCGATTGCAATAATGCCCAATTTGCTTGATTGTAACCTGTCACTACAATATACGCTTGGTCTTTTAGGAAATCCTCAACAGAGAGCGCATTCCACAATTTGAACGTTCGCGAGAGGCAAATTCTCTTAAACCAGACTGTCTGAGCCCATCTAAGTTGACGCCTTACCGAAGGGTAACGGTGCTATGATAAACTCTTTCTTTTTTAGACGCCCCAACTCGAAAGTAAAAACAAGACAGTATGAGTCGGGCGCTTACAAAGGATCCTAAGCAAAATGAAGAAAAACACGTTTTTGAAGTCACAATTAAACTTTAGATGCACCAAGTCGTATTTTTGACAGGAGATAAACTTCTAATTTCACGTCATGACATGCTAGTAAGAGTGACCGATCGTATTGCGCTTGCGTGGCTTGCGTGAGACTAGCGACACATAGTATAGCGTTTTGTGTACAGTGTACATTTAATATTTATATTTTGTATGGAGATTGTACCGCCCATCGTGTGTTTGATTAATTATAAGTTATACACAAGTGTATATTCATTCTTCGAAGTGTAAAAAGATGTGAAAACCAGACTAAATGTTAGTAAGTTCCATGTAAAAATAATGACATTTTCCTAATTCACCCGATTAGGCTTCCCACGGCAGCGGCTCAAGCCTAGGTTCGATCCCTCGGTAGGGAGCCCTTGAGTGCGTTGCTTGCGCGATACGGTGACACACAAATATACATCACTGCTACAATACTACACGATCACCCCCACACACGTGCATGCCTACACATGAAAGTGGAAGGGTTTACTTTTTCCCTTATCAAACTGAAAAATTCTCAATTTTCCGATAATAAATATATGAAGGAGTTGTTGAGGCGTGTATGCTTGGTACACATATACGTTTCAACAACTCATACATATATGAATAGTTAGCTAAGATAGGTCGCGATTTTGCATGCAACAGGTAACAGCCAAGCCGAGGTGTGCCGTGGAACCTTGAGCTGGTTGCCAAAATAAAATCGGCTGATTGCCTTAAGCGCTCGCCTTAGTAGACCGGTGAAGCTGTAAAGACCTTGCTGGGTCAATAGCGTAGACATTTCGAAAAAAAAAAAAACATTTTCCTAATTCATATTAAGTATAATTAATTTAAACATTCAAAACAGAACCGCGCAGTTATTCGATTGTTTTGAGTCCGTATGACTGCCTAAACTTTTTATTGTAAACAACTATCTATTTTGACCACTGACCCAAAAAGGGTTTTGATATTCGATACCATGTCACTTACCTTGTTTTTGGTAAACGTCAAACTAAACCTAATCTGCCTGTTGTTGATGCATATTACAAAGTAAATGGACAGATAAGGAACTAATAGGCATGTACATCGTTTAATTCATATATATGAGATATACGTAAACACTTGTCTCATGGTATTTTTGAAGTACAGAAAGCATTATATTAATTCCACAAAGGCAGCTGCGTTGTTAAGTGAACGTGGTAATTATCGAAATGTTACATAGGAAGGGGTAAGTACGATAAGACTCAAGCGAATGAAATGAAACTTTTTCAAAAACGCTAATTTTTAAAAATAACAACAATATTTTTCAAGATCTCTTTATTTTTTTTTTTATATATATCATAGGAGACAAACGAACAGATGGGTCACCTGATGTTAAGTGATCACCACCTTCCATAGACACTTGCAACACCAGGAGAGTCACAAGTGCGTTGCCAACCTGTATTTGGGAGGAGGGTGGAGGAGGGGCAGGAAGGGAAGAAGGACGGGAAAGGGGAGGGTAGTGGGTCTTCGGCTCTCTCACTGACCGAACGAAACGCAACAATGCAAGCACTGTTACTTCACGTCGGTTTTCTGTGAGAGGGTGGTGCTTCCCCGGACGAGCCGACCCATTCGTGCTGAAAACAACAACAGCTTCAGCGTGGCTATGCCATTACTATTTTTATCTAACTCAATCACTTTTTATATGGATATCTCTTATCCTCAATACTCACTTTTTCTTATGACTTTCCCAATTTTGTCTTGACAATTACACTAAGAATAAAATATGAATTAATCATATAGGTGCGGGCCTTTCTGAAGTGATGCGCTTAAATACATTTAGTAAATGATTTGCATTTATATAAATTTGAAAATGGTATTTTATTTTAATTTTTATGGATTGAAGTGAAGATGGCTGGGGTGTAGAGTATTCGGACATATTATCGATTGACCTAGGTCCAAAACTTAATCGGCCCTATCAATAAATGAAAATATTTTTATGAAACCATATTATAAAGGTGGGATTTTTTCTAAACCAGCCTGGTTAGTTATCACGAAGTTGCTGGAAATCTGTTGCAAAACAAGAGATGCCTTGTTTTAATATCAGCTGAGATTGTACCCAGACGTCAAAACTTGGACAAAATTGTTACAGGCAAAAATTCTATTTTACTGAACGTATGCAGAATTATTATAATTATGAATTCTGTTTTTGTTAAATAGATTTCGCAATACGATCTTCTTTTTTTGTTGATTCTTTCAATCGCTTTAAACTCATTGCTTTAGTCATCCACGCTGATATGACATCAGCAACAGCTGTAACTCGCTAACCAGCTGACAAGATAAAATAAAATACAAGGGTATGAGTCTGAGATATCTGGAATTGAAATTAAATTGATTCATCTTTTAACGCAGCTCTAGGTTAATCAGCCTTAAAATAATGTTTATAAGGTAAATTTTAGCTTATAAACAAGGTACAACGTTGATGGAGTACGCCGACTACAAGACGCTTGAAAACCTTTTATAGTTTTTGGCTGTTAATTGTATTGTAAATAATATTTAAAAAAAGATTGTAATTATATAGGTAATAAAAGGGAATAACAAAAAAAAAAACAGCCTAGAGATTTGAGGTATTGACGAATTTTAATTGGCATTAAAAAAATTAAATTGTTTTATAGACGCAATAAGAAAAAATATACCCTGCCTCGAAGTTTGGCACAATTTGCGAATTTTAATTAGACTGCAAATTTTACTGGCTGAAGAATTACTCGCAGTGAAACTGCAAATTAAAAATGACAAGGGCTTTATTACAGCGCAGTTTTTATGCATTAACTTCATTTTAAAACTTCCAAGGGTCTTTCGTTCCGATTTCAAAAATGATTGAACAGACTTAACTATTTTGTTTTAAAAATTGTGTATATAAAATTCAGATATGCGTGTATGTAATTCCTCTTATTTTAAACGACTGGACCGATTTTAATGTTATTTCTCTATTTATTTGATCACTTTAATAGTTGCTAGCTACAATTATCCGACTTTTTTCACCGAAAAAAGTTTTTTTTTTACATATTTTCTATTGATGACATAATAACATATAATTTTAAATATTTACCTTCCCAAGGCCTTCCATATTTTTAATTCAGCTTAGCGAGTTAACAACTGCCGAATAGGTTTGCTATCTTCTATATTATTTAAGCGTGTGTTTTAAAATCTGAACCCGAATGATTTTAAAAGTTGGGTCTATATTTATATGTACAATATTTTTAAAGCACACGTACAACGTTTATGATCCAAAAGCCTAGGTTCATAGCAGGACGCGTCCCACGTTCCTGTCCGCGTGACATCCTTTCACCTCCTCGTATTCAACTCAGCTCCATTCAAAGTGCTTTGTGTAGGACCTCATTTAGGACACTTTTTGTTTAAGCATCTCCGGAAACGTACTACATAATGCAATGTATAAATACTCAGTACTTGTAGTTTGGTATTCTTCTTTCTTATTATGTAGTTCTGTCTGTATATATATTTTTCCAAATTTTGTGATAGTTATCTCTTTTATAAAAAGCAGTGATTAAGAATTAAAATAGATTTTTAAACGATTTAAGAAACGAAGCGATTTTTAATTCGGTTGTATTTTATTAAATGTTTATATTAAGAACTACAGTCATTTATAAAACAATTAAAAAAACGAAAAGACGAAAAAAATGGAGAAAAAGAAATTACTATAGTACTAAAACCATAAATATAATATATGTAACCCCATACACGATTTAGACATGTAATGTCTCTGCTGACACACCCCCGGATATAAATGCTGTTGTGTTTAATAATAGACGCGATATATTTTAAATCCTAGATCAAGGTAAATATTAATAACATTCGCTACTCTATTGACCCAGCAAGGTCTTAACAGCTTCACCGGACTACTAAGGCAAGTGCTTGCGGCACTCAGCCGATTCTATTTGGCCAACTAGCTCAAGGGTGCACGGCACACCTCGACTTGGGCTGTTGCCTGATACGTGCAATTCGTAGAGCTGACCTAAGCTAACTATTGCGACCCCATATGGAGTACTGTTGCCATCTCTGGGCGGGAGCACCTGGATACCAGCTTGGACCATTTGACTCAGCGCAAAAACGAGCTGTGAGAATTGTTGACGATCCCAAGCTTACAAACGATATTGAACCATTAAGTCACAGGAGAGACGTCGCCTCTTTATGTGTGTTCTACCGCTTGTATAATGGGTTGTGTTCCGAGGAATTGTTTAACATCATGCCTGTAGCTACTTTCTACCATCGCACCGCTCGTAATCGGCAGGGAATTCATCCTCACACATTGGAACCGAAATGGTCTCGGACGGTCCGGTTCCAGAGAGTTTCCTTCCATGAACGACGCGACTGTGGAATGAGCTTCCTGCTGAAGTGTTTCCTGGGGACTGCAGTATGGAGTACTTCAAGGGGAAAATTAATAGGTTATTTAGGGGTCAGCAACGCGCACGTGACACTACTGATGTTACAAGCGTCCATAGGCTGCGGTGACCGCTTTACTGGTGTAAAGCCAGGCGGCCCGCATGCTTGTTTGCTACCGACGTAGTATAAAAAAAAAACTATTCATACATATTTGTTGTTATAGTTGTTGGACCATATATATGTACCAAGCATACATACCTCAACAACTCTTATATATATTTCGTATCGGATAATTTTTCAAACTATTTCAGTTCGATAAGGGAAAGAAACAAAAACCTTCCACTTTCATGTGTAAGCGTGTATGCGTGCACGTGCGTGGGGGTGATATGTGTATTGTTGTTGCAGTGATGTAAGATTTTGTATCACGGTTTCGCGCGAGCAGCGCACTCAAGGGCTCCACGCCGAGGGAACGGACCTAGGCTTGAGGCCGCTGCCGAGGGGGGCCTAATCTGGTGCCACACCTTTGACTGACAACATAAACTCTCTGACACCATTTTAGAGAATAAGTTGTAAAAAACACAAAAAAAACTTCAAAAATTTTTTTATGGGAAAGGAAATATTTTTTAGGGTCCAGTTTCCATTGGACCTTGGATGTCGAAGATACACCTGGGAACTTCTCAAAATTGAATCAGAAATGTTTAGTGATCACAGTATTAATAGATTTATGACAATCCAAAACTAAATACTGTAACACTTTTGCCGAGTAACACTTTTGCCGAGTAACGAGTACCGAGTTTTACTCGGCTCAATTTTTCAACCGAGTACTCGGCCGAATAACTCGGTTCAATCAAAACGCGCGTAAACAAGTGCACACAGGTTTGCGCCGGTCAAGACGTCGGCACGCGTTGATACACCCCTCACCCCGCCCACGCCTTTCAACTACTAGTCACTTGATTGTTTGCAAACAAACACGTCATGTTGCGTGTCATAGTAGATAAATAATTGAAAAAGTTTGTTAATTAACAATTGACTGTGTGCAGTACCTGATCAGTGATTGTTGACGTAATGACTTCACGTAAAAGATCCCGAATTTGGGCGTTTTACGACGAAATTGTAGAAGATAAAGCAGAAGTGAAATGTACTTTATGTAATTCTCTAATTTCACGTAGTGGTGTTGGACGAAAGGCTTCTACGATGGCAATGTTAAACCACGTTAAAATAAAACACACAGAAGAGTTTAAAAATTTGGAAAACGAAACTTTGCGGGAGTTATCTCAAAATCGTGAGCCAGTAGCATTAACTTCGTCGTCGCAATCGAATGCAATGAAAATACAGCAAACCCTTTTCGAGTCTTTTGCTAGTACTACAAAATGGGATACGACTGACTCGCGCGCTAAAGAAATTCACAAAGTTGCAGCGGAGATGATCGCGTTAGATAACCAACCGATATCTATGTTGGAAAATAATGGGTTCCAAAGATTAATGAATACCTTAAAACCCAAATACCAAATTCCTAGCAGGAAATACATGAGCGAGGTTGTCATACCAGAAGTTTACACCAAAGTAAAAAACGCAATAAGAGCGGAAACTGCAAAAGCTAAAGCTATATCAATAACTACTGATATTTAGACCTGCACGAATAATTTACTCGGATTCTTAAGCTACACCGCTCACTGGCTAGACGAGGAGTTTGGGCTTCAGCACAGAGTGCTGCAGATGTCACATTTTAGAGGACCCCACACGGCGGACAATATTCGATCAGTGCTTTCAGATTTATCCGTGAAGTGGGATATTGATACTCGCATTCATCTTGTTTTGAGAGACAATGGACCCAATGTGGTGAAAGCCATAAATGATAGTCAAAATGTTGGCAAAGGATGCTATATACATACGCTGCAATTAGCTGTAAAAGCTTCGTTGAAGGAACCAAATGTTATCGACGTTATTGCCTCTGCTAGAAAAATTGTAGGCCACTTTAACCATTCTGCAGCGGCACAAGAAAAACTGACCCAGATACAAAAAGAACTAAAACTGCCAGAGCACAAACTCGTGCAAGATGTTACCACAAGATGGAACAATACTTTTTATATGATAAACAGATTGATAGAGCAAAAAAGGGCAATATCTCTCTACATCACGGACAACCCAAGTACAGCCAATCTACAACAATTAACTGAACGTCAGTGGGAGATCCAACGAGAGTGCATCACATTACTGAAACCATTTGAAGAAGTTACTAAAATTACAAGCTCCACATTAGCATCAATTTCTGAAGTAATACCTCATACCAATACCCTATTAAAATATCTATCAAAACCTTAAGTCTCCCAAACCTGCCCAAATATAGCAGATATGAAACAAAAGCTTGAAGATGAAATTCAGAGCCGCTTTCGAGGATTAGAAACAGACAAATATTATAGTTTGGCAACTTTGCTAGATCCCAGATTCAGGATGCGATTTTTTCAGCCAGAAAACTATGAACTGATAAGGAATATGCTATTTTTAGAATCAGTAAAAAGAAGTGACATTACAGAGAGTGCTAGCAGTAGTGAAGAAAACGAATCTGAACTATTACCACAGTCACAAGATCCTCATGCATCTTTCTGGAATTGCTACGAAGAATTAGCTTCCACCCAGCCACTGGAGCGCGATGATCCTAAAAGCCCAATTGCTTTAGAATTAGATAGCTATTTAAAAGAAAATTTATTGACAAAAATGAAGAGTCCTTTTGAGTGGTGGACAGGGCACCAATCAAGGTATCCAGAGCTGGCGCGTTTAGCAAGAGTATTTCTATGTGCACCTGCAAGCACTGTGTATAGCGAGCGATTATTTTCGGAGGCCGGTAATGTCTACGAAGAAAAGAGGAATAGGCTGTTACCAGAACGTGCAGAGAGCCTTGTGTTCCTGCATCATAACTTACCTTTGTTAAATTTTCAATATAATTATTTTTATTACTGTTCTCATAATTTTGTCTCATTACTATCGCATTATTTTTTGTCACTTTGTCACATTACTGTTCTCGTAATTTTGTCTCATTACTCCTAAATCATTAACATAATTTTGATTTTATTAATTCAGATTTTGAAAGATTCCCTAAATTACTAATAAATACTTTTTGACTAACAATTGTTTTAATTATATCTACCTAAATATATTGCTTTTCTTAAACAAAGTATACTCGTTACTCGTTATCAAATAACCGAGTTATTCGGCAGAGTACGAGTATCAAAAAACCCGCCGAGTACGCAGAGTACCGAGTATCAAACGAGTACTCGGCACATCTCTACTAAATACATACTCAACCAAAGTCAAAAACGTTTTAAAGAGTAGTTTATGTGAAGCCGGTTTTATTTTTTGTTAAAAATGTTGTGTACGTCGGTTGTACTAGAAAGGCGTGATCGATTATTATGAAATTTTGTACCATCGCTTCGTAATTAATGTAATTATCAATTTTAGATATTGTACACAAAATCGATCTAAAAAGGTTACATTTTTCGAGACGTATTTCATGATCAGCCCCTTATTACATATATGTAAATGAGATTTGTTTGTCGGAGATTCTTAGAAGCTTCATTTCACCCAGTCTGGGTTTCTACTTATAAATTCTATTTTTTTTTTTAAAGGGATAACGTGTGCGTACCAAAAAGGAAAGGTCAGATGGATAGACCGTAGGTCCACATTTCACAGAGATTTATGCCTGATGCGCCCTTCATATAGGCTAATTTACATGCTCTCAGTCCGTCCCCAATCTCTTATATTTAGTTGAAAAACATGTAAATTGCAGCATTACATTATCATTCAGCGGGCATAAATTTAGTTGTGCGTTCTTGAACATATTTTTCATACAGTTTCTTGGATATGAGATATAGTCCAGTAAAAAACTCTTATACCGTTTCGTAGATCACCATAAGAGTTGGTACATCAAATAGTTGCTTCATGGATAAGGTGTTGCTATAATCATCATTAGATGTCCTTATTTTTCATTTGATTGTTATTTACTTTTATATATATAATTGTAATAGGTGGTAGACCCACGCTGAAACTATTACTGGCTTTAGCATGAATAGATCGGCTCGTCCGGAGTAGTACCACCCTACCATAGAAAACCGGCGTGAAGTAACAGTGCTTGTATTGTTGCGTTTCGTTCGGTCAGTGAAAGCGCGCGAGGCCCATCTTTCCTCACCTTCCCTTCCTCCCCCCTTTCCCAACACAGGCTGGCAACGCACTTGCGACTCCCCTGGTGTTGCTAGTATCTATGGACGGTGGTGATCACTTAACATCAGGTGATCGCCCTGTTCATTTGCCTCCTATGATATAAAAAAAGAAATTAGTGCAGCCTAGTCGAGAGAAGTTGTTTGTGAAGTATATTTCCTAAAGAAATAGATATGCGACATAACAAAATCCCCGAATTAAATGTAACAAAATAAAAATTGGTAAAAGTGTAACATAATATAACTTCAATGAAGAACTTATCAAAATTTTATTGGAACTTTTTTTTAAATTCTTTTTTTTTTCGAACTGACTAAACTATTGGCCTTGCAGGGCCTTTACAGCGTCACCGGACTACTATTTAAAATTCTAATTATAATACCAGCATATTTTGATTTTGAACTTCGAATAAATAACTCAATTCAATAAATTTGACGATTTTTTTGAGTAACTATTCTATGCAATGAAATCTCTCAAAGTTCTACTAATTATAACAATGGTATAAAATGATTTTGATTGTTATTGACATCAAAGGTCATTAACTAAATTAAAATTATACCCTATTTCTTATGTAAAATGCATAAATCAATCAAATGTGATTTTAACATTCAATATGTTTGATAGGTTTCAGCTTGTGTCAATAATTCTAATTTCGAATAGAAAGGCAGGAAAAAGTCGTATGGAGGTAATGGGACAGAATGGTATAACGCTTTTTCCTTATATAACATTCAACTCATTGTTTTAACGTGTGGCAATCCTGCATGGACCCACCATCCTCCTAGGGGGAGAGAGAGGCCTAACGTTGGAAAATCCTTGATCACATCACTTTCTTAGGGGGAAAGAGTGGGTTTAACGTGGGGTAATCTTGCATGGCTACTTTACTCTCTTGGGGGAGAGAGTGGGCAGTCTCGGACTCTTACCGATTAAAGCCTCACGATGTACATCTGCGGCTTTGTTGGGACGGTACGAGATCTCTTGAGCATTCATTGTGTCATCCCATCAATCGGCTCATCGTTAATTGTCGCCGGGCCTCGACTTTGTCAGGACACGACCGTTTACATACCGGTCGCCTCCTTCATCTGCTCGACATGGCCCCATTACCTGGGACTGGGAAGATCCCAGGTCTAGCTACGATCATTTTCCCATTGCACAGGTCCGGCGGACGAGAAGGAGACGGCTGGTGTGTACCCGGCTGTCTCCTTACAAGACGAAGGCCCGGCGGCGGCACTTCTGCTGCTGGGCCACACCGCTGGGGCGGCACGATGAAGTCTATAGAGATCTCGTGCCGCCCCAACCATAGCGGAAGACGTACACCGTGGGGTTTTAGTCCGTGCGAGTCGGACATAACCCACCCTCTCCCCCGGGAGGGTGGATATCCATAAGGGATTTCCCCACGTATAAAAAAAAAGGTCTAGCTACGATGGTGAAAGGAGGCAAGCATAACGTCTCATCTACCAAAGTTTACTAAAATCAATTCAAATTAAATTAAAATTTTAGAAGGAGTTTTGTCTATTAGATAAATTTAATTAAACACGCAAATTAATTTAACTTGGCAACCGTTGTGGTAGTTATTCGTTTGTTCCAATACCTACGTAATTACAACTCTTTAAGCAATTAGTAAACGTTTGTTTTACTCGGGCGTTATTTACACAGATGCGGGTTCGTATTACTCTGATTACACTTACGAAACTACTATAATTAATTACTGTTCACTTGTTTAGTGCACACCAGAGGTTCCCAAATTATTCATCTCGATGTCCCACGGTCTTATTACATTTTCAGTTTAAAAAACATAGTGTGGTTTTATGAAAGGCAGATAGATGCAAGTGAAACTTTTTTCGGATCGTAAGCATTTAACTGAAAATTTTCAATAAATTATTCGATTTAGGGTAATCACGTTGTTGATCTTTTTAATATTGGAAAATAGGAATGTTAATGGGATATCAATAGTTGACAAGATAACCAACTATCAGTTCTAATTTCAATCTGCTTATTTGAGTATGGAATACATAATAAATACAATCATTCAGATGATAGACATATGGGCGCTAATGCTCTGCCACGACTGAAAGTGGCTGAAATGAATTTTACTCCTATTCCGTGGCCGTCAGTAATTTGACATGCGATAGATAGATGAAAAAATGGGTTGTTGGGAAAAGAAATATTAAAAATATACCAATATATTAATGACCGATATTTTTATTTTTTATTTTATTTATTTGGGAAAACTCACAGCCAACACCAATGACATAACAAATACATAACATACAAGGCTAATATATGAACCATTATAGCTTGATATTATAATATCTTTAAATAGGTCAAATTAATCTATAGGAATAGTTAAAGAAAATGCAAAACATAATCGAATCAGGTTGTTATCCAATAAAACACCAGAAACGTTTTTTTATAGGACCTATTAAGTCTTAAAAAATTTAACACTTTTTTCTTGCAACCTACTTCTTAATTTATCTGGTCTTTGATTTGAAAAAACGTTCAATTAACACTATCATAGCTACGGCAGGTAGATTTTTATGACTATTTTGTGAGAGGTAGGAATTTTTTTTTTTTTTTGAAGCACGACAACGTGACTGCACTATACCTGATGGTAAGCATAGTACAATCCAAAAACAATGGCGACCACCGAGAGACAGATCATCCATCGTCGGTCGCCGCTGTCATGCCGGCCATAATGACGAAAAAGTCGTCTGGTACTGGATATGCACAGGCTAATCCCGAAATGCGACGCGCAAAAGCGAGTTACTATGATGGGCTTTTTCACCATGTACATGGTGGTTGCGACCCAGTCGGGCTCTAAAACCCTACCACCCCGCTATCGCCATTGCCTCGTTCGTTGATCAGCAGGGTGCACCACGTGCAGGTGAGGTTGGCTTGGGTGTCTCAAGTCTTAAGATGTTACTCGACACCCATTACACCCCAAAATGATTAAAATATAAGTAAATACATGATTAAAATGTAAGTAAAATTGAAGAGTAAATATAAAATTTCACATTATTTTTATATTTAGTGTTCATCTATTTTTCCTGTATTTTAAATATCGATATTGTTGTGGCTATATTATCGGTTTTTCGATATATCATTTGCTAATCCACCGCTGGGCAGTAAGAAAGTGGTGGTCGTTCTGGTGCTATCTCATAGTGTTCACGAAACGATACAGACGGGTTGCCCACATGCTACGTAACAACTAAACTAATACAGTTACAATATTCAAATCAAATAAATCACAAATACATAAAAAGAAATGTACTAATTAACAATTTCAAAATTTCACCCCGAACATATATAAATTACGCTCCACTAATCAAACTCCATATACTCATGAATAACATTATCTGTAGTTTATTTGTTTTTTTTATATGTAACATCTGTGATTCTGTGTTTGTTTGGTGAGCGAGGAGCATCACAAAACATAACAGCTCATAAGGAGGCGCTGTAAAAAGATTAGGAATCCCTGACGTACACAACTCTGGAAAAGCAAATCATACTTCGTTCCTTCGCGATGTTTTCTTATAATACTTGACATACAATAAGGTTTGTAGGTCGCGCTAGTTTAAAAATCGTAAAGTAAAATCAATATCGTTAAGAATTTGTAAAGAGTTTATACGTTATCATACTTTTTTTTCAATTAATTATTTCTTTTCAATAATTAATCGATCTATACATATGATAAGAATGTAAATCTAACGTGTCTGAACTTTTTCGGCTTTGTGAAAAAAAAAAATGTTGTAGGTATCTAAGAATAAGTAATAAAATACGTTTTAATCATTTCTAGAAATATCTGTCTGTCTGTTTCTATGACCATGTATCACTGATTTTACATTGGGTTAACAATAAAACATCAAGAAAATTATAAAGAATTTGCTTGAGATTGACTTAGTCTTTGTATAATTAAAATCGACACACTCTATTAAAAGTTATTGTAATTTTAATAATGGCTCCAATAAATACGAGAGAAGAGTAGTAGTAATCTTTACAAATATTATAAATCTGGAAGGTTTGATTGTTTAGTTGAATGCGCTAATCTCAGGAACTACTGATCCGATTTCAAAAATTCTGTGTTAGATAGTTCATTTATCGAGAAAGGCTATATATCATCACGCCAAGACCAATAAGAACGGAGATACAATGAAGAATGTTGTAAAATCGTTTTTTCTTTTCTTTTTGAGAGTTTTCACTGCGTATTAGCGTTAGCCCAAAATAATTATTCCACGCGAACAAAGTTAAGGGCAGAAGCTAGTATCAAATATAACAGATATTATAAATGCCAATATAATTTTTTTATATATCATAGGAGGCAAACGAAAAGGTGGGTGACCTGATGTTAAGTGTTAATGATTAATGTTAAGTGTTAATGATTACCGCCGTCCATAGACACTATCGACACCAGAGAAGTCGCAAGTGCGTTGCTAACTGTGTTGGTGGGAAAGGAGGGAGAGGAAGGAGTCAGGAGGGAGGTGAGCCTCCATAGCTCTTACTGACCGATGGAAACTTAACAATGCTGCAAAAGCACTATTACTTTACGTCAGTTGTCTCTGAGAGGGTGGTACTACCCCGGGCGAGCCGACCCATTATAGCATTAGCGTGGCTCTACCACCTAGGCAAGTTTGTTTGTTTATTTGTTTGTTATGCTTCAACCATTAAACCAATCATCATGAAATTTTGCACACACAATATACAGAATAGAGGGGTAGTTCCATACAGAAGACAGTACTTTTCCCTTGGAGTAGGTCAAAGGTATATTAATGTGAATGAAACCGCGGTTTAAGCTATTGGTATAAATATATTCTGAAATACACTCTGATATACATAGTTCTCGGTGAAACAAATAAAACGAGAGTATTCATTCATGCATATTTTATGAAACGTACAAAATATATCCATCAAACAAATGGCTGTTTTACGTACACCTGTACAAATGATATGACTATATTTATGTGTACTGACGTGGAAAACCGCTTTGTTCCGTTTATTTCATTTCGCTGTGCGTATGAGAGAGCAATCGCTCAATATTCTGTGATTCACTTTCTATTTTTTATTGAAGTTATACTTCTTTTAGCGCGTTACGGAAAAATGATGAGAGTAAATTTTTACGATGCCCGCGCACACCGTCACGGAAAACCGATACCCTGAAGTTAGCTATAGTCAACATTTTGTTTCTTTGTATATGTTGTTTGTGTATCTCTTTGTATTAAAACGTTCAATGTATTAAATACCTTTTTTCTATTGTTTGTGTTTTTTTTTCTACAAACGTAGAATAAGGCGACAGATAAAATTTTTGAAAAGATTTTTATCTTGTTACGCCAAAGAAGTATAACTTCTAATGCGTGTACATAAATACACACACACTTTTTTATTGTTAAATCGTGCAGCAAAATATTCATAGTTTGTAATATTAAAACTTTGCAAGATTTTAGGCAGTTAACAAAGCTCGACGAAAATATTTTATCATAAAAAAATATTGTCGTTATTACTATTTAACTACGACAAAATTGAAATGAAACAATTTTAACACGATCCTGTACTTTGGGCGAACTGCGAGAATTAGTAAATAATTTTTAATGAAAGTTAAAAAAACACTACGAAGGTAAATAACTGGTGTGAATATAAAATTTTACATTTAACAAAATTTCGGACTATATTTACATTTTACATTTATTTATTTACATTTCGGACTATATTTAGATTTTACTACATTTCACCTTGATAAATTAAACATTTAACAATTGAGAGGAAGTAAATGTTAAACCATCGTAATGCTACCACATAGTTTGCTACGCATTTCGTTCTGCAAATACCTATCGATACTTCTCACACTAAAGTAATCCTCATAAATTTTAAGCTATATATATATATTTACTAGCTGGCCCGGCCACATGTTGCTTATATCATTACATATTGATGTTTTTTTTTCGGTCTGACTACGCTATTGACCCAGGAAAGTCTTAACAGCTTCACCGGACTACTTAGGCGAGCGCTTAAGGCACTCAGCCGATTTTATTTGACAATTGACCAAGCGTACATACCTCAACAACTCTTATATATACATACATACATACATATATATATATATATATATATATATATCCTATTCGATAAGGGAAAGAAAGAAAACCCTTCCACTTTCATGTGTTAGGATGTATGCGTGCACGTGTGTGGGGGTGATATGTGTAATTTTGTCGCAGTAATGTAAGATTTTGTGTCACTATATCGCGCGAGCAGCGCGCTCCAGGGCTCCACACCCAGGGAATGGACCTAGGCTTGAATCGCTGGCAGGCAGCGTTCTTAAGAAAGATTGTCGTTTGACCGTTTTTCCTTCGACTTACTTTGCAAATCCGACTACCACAAAAGTCTCTTCATCTATCGGGTTAATATATAGCCTATAACAATCACAAACAACGTGGCTTTCTATTATTAAAATAATTTTCAAAATGGGTTTAATAGTTTCTGATCTCTTTATAATTGTTAGATATAATCTGTTTCAAAATTATTCACCTGTCTGTGGTAGACCGTAATCATAATGTTTTTCTCTATGGTCGTCCTTACTCTTTGTACAACATTTTTCGTGTTATGTAAATATATTTAATCAACTAAATATCAGTGTAATCATTGCATCTGATATAAAGCTAACAATAGTATTAGTATAAATATTTTAAATTTAATGATAAATTTGAATCAAACTGAATAATTTGTATATTACCAATAATTGTTATACTAGGTTATAATGTTTTTCCTAGAGAACTCTACATTATCATGTTATAACTCAATATTTTAATTAAAAAATTAAATAAAACACAGCATATACACCTTTGAGAGTATAAGGAGGATTCTAAATAATTTATCATTAAAATATATCAAATAAATTTTCACATTTAAATACTTTCAAATACGCGGACTAAAATCAAATATATTATTGCAGAAGACGATTTTACGTTATCTATACTAATATTATAAAGTTTGTGAGTTTGTGACGTTGTAGGGGGTAATCTCAGGAACTACTGGTCCGAAATGAAAAATTCTTTCAGTGTTATATAGCTCATTTATCGAGCATGGTTATAGGCTATATATCATCACGCTGAGACCAATAGGAGAGGAGCACCAATGAAAAATGTTTAAAAATCGGGTGTTTTTCCTCTTGATAGCTTCCGCTATGTGTTAGCACACCGTTAGCACGCGAACGAAGTCGTGGGCAGGGGCTAGTAAATAATAAAAGTAAATCTTCTTCTTTCACCACGATAAGACAAATAGGAATAACAATGAGGAATGTTTAAAAATCGGGTTTTTTTTCGCGTTGAGAGCTTCCGCTGCGTGTTAACGTTAGCTTTTTTTTTCGAAATGACTACGCTATTGACTCAGCAAGGTTTTAACAGCTTCACCGAACCACTAAGGCGAGCGCTTAAGGCACTCAGCCGATTTTATTTTGGCAATCAGCTCAAGGGTGGACGGCACACCTCGGCTTGGCTGTTGCCTGTTACATGCAAAATCGCGACCTATCTTAGCTAACCTAGCTAACTATTCATATATGTATGAATTGTTGAAACGTATATCTGTACCAAGCATACACGCCTCAACAACTCCTCCATATATTTATTATCGGAAAATTGAGAGTTTTTCAGTTCGATAAGGAAAAAAAAGTAAACCCTTCCACTTTCATGTGTAAGCGTGTAGGCGTGCACATGTGTGGGGGTGATCGTGTAGTGTTGTAGCGGTGATGTTTATTTGCGTGTCACCGTATCGCGCAAGCAACGCACTCAAGGGCTCTCTACCGAGGGATCGAACCTAGGCTTGAGCCGCTGCCGTGGGAGGCCTAATCGGGTGATTTAGCGTTAGCGCAAAGTAACTATTCCACGGGAACGAAGTCGCGGGTAGAGGCTAGTATTTTATAGAAGGTTAGTGTGCATTCATTTTCGTCCACATAGTCACTTTATGTCATCTGAGATTGTCATAAGCCTCAACAAAATATGTTTAGAAAATTCAAAGATTAAGTAAAGATTCAGTTCTATATATATATAGAAAACAATGTGTACGTATTCTCTTTCACATACATAAACAATTATTGACATCGCATCTCTGAATAATTTAAAAGTACGCTCTTCGCCAAATAATTGTTTTGTGAGTGGGTGCTCTCACGAATGGTTTTAAAAGCTGCATGAAAAATTCACATCTAGTCTCGGAGAGATTTTAACTGAATACATACATGAGTAATGTTTACTGTCCGACGAAAAGGTACATCAGATTGTAATTCAACCGTAGTAATATGAAACTATGAGTATACCAGGAATCATTTTACAATTTATATATGCTAGTGACAATGTATTGGTCGAAATTCGATCCTAATTCATAATTTTTGATGAGAGATATCTATAGGCGCACCCTAAACCTGATTTTGGCTTAGCGACGTGTGGCGACCCAATTACAAACTTTGCACTATTAACGAAATACTCAAAAACATTTGCAACCGTATTTGTATAAGCTTAAGATTCAAACTGTTTTGTCAGCCACTCGTTCTACTAGTGTTACGCGTCACGCGCTGACTTTGATAAACGCCGCCAAACACACCACATCTAGTTGAGTTTTTGAATTTAATAAAAATTAATATTTATGTAATAAAATAAATAATCAGTTTTTATTTAATAGAACAAATTTTAATGTTATATTTTTTATTTTGCCATAGCTAATTCCTGTCGTAGTAATCTGTTCTTTTAGGCATACAATCTGCCAGGCGTCCCGTGACGGTTCAATTTCTTTTTTATTTTTATATTTTTTGTTTTCTACCTTGTGGATTTTTCACGTATAACACTAAATCTGTATTTAGCTACTAATAAAAATAAAGCAAATTGGTTTGTCATAGAGGAGAAAAAGGCACAGAATTGTTTTATTTCCATCTATTTATGCCTACGAGTACTCGTTTCAGTATTTGAATTTCGTCCATAGAGAAATGAAAAACTACTTCCAATCTTTTTATTAATAAAAATAAGCTTGTCAATAGCTGCAAGATAAAAAAGAATGCAGAAAATCCGCTAAGAAACAGAGAAGGGAAATGGTCTTAACCGTGTCCCCACTACCTATGTGTATGTATAGAGGAAGATATACTAATAAATGCATATGCTTACTTGCGAGTGTCTACTGTGTCTAGTGTCTGTCTACGTAACAACTGAATGAAAAAAAAATGTATAAAAGTAGTACTTAATTAAACACGAGTGAAGCCACTTATGAAAATTTTCTATGATTTTTATTTCCTTTGAAAGTAATTAGAAAAAATCACTGATCTGAATTAAAAAAGTAATAACACCAAAAGAAAAGAAACGAATTCTTAAGAGAGATTAATGTAAAAACTTATCAAGATATAATATAAAAGAAAAATAATTTATGCGGTTTTTTGCATAACGGTAATACAACTTAATTAAATAAAAATCTTTAATTAAATTCTATGCGGCAAGCATCGAGGGAGTGGGACGTATGGGCAAAGAGTAAAGAATTTAAAGAATGTATTCATGAGACTCAGTTTTGAATAGTTCTCAATAATTCCACACGTACTCCTTTTTTTGACAACCAGTCTTCTATTACATTATTACTGCTATTGTCGATTACATAATAATATTACAAGCTTTTTGAGATCATTTCAATGTTCTAACAAGAAGGTGGCCCTTTTATTAGAACTCTCCAAAAAGTATTGTGGTATCTGCCCATTCATACTCTACGTAGTATTATTTCTCATCTACTTGACTTGTTCACTATAACCAAACTATATTACATAAACCAACACCTGTATTACAAAATATAGATTCAAATAACACAAGATTATGATTACAATATTAAATCCACTATATGCCAGACTAACATCCTGCCAAAAACTCCCACACATTTTACATGCATAGTTTATAGTAATGGGAAATAAACTGTAATTTCATTATATTCATTTAACAATTTTTTTATGAATATTATAAACGAGAATATTTCTGAAGGGTGTATTAAAACTTTACAGTGATATAGCAATTAAGTGTTAGAATAACACAAAGACTACATATAATTTATAAAGCTATTGTATGAAGTCGAATAAATTGTAAAGCTCTGCATAAACTGATAGAATTACACGAAGCTATATATCATCTATAAAGATACAGACACAAATACAGACCAAGCTGTGTGTTGTCACCAGTAATTAAATATATCAAATGTATACATAGAATGTAACAAGCTTCAAATCTCACAGTACTTTTTTTTCTAAGAAATGTAGGTATATAACCATAGAAAACTAAGTATTACTTAGAAAAAATTACATAATAAAATGATAGTACCAGGTGAATCTCTTCTTATGAATCGTAAATTTATTAACATCATTTGAAAATAAAAACTAATTGGAAGAACTTCAAATAAACATGTGCAGTTTATCGTTGCGATGTCTGTGCTAACAGTAAAACTACGAATGTTATACTAGATATTCAATACCATGACTTATTACATACAAAATCTTATCCTTGAAAAATTATAATTTAACTTATATTAACACTTAAGTGATATGTCACGTCTACACCGTATTTAATCTATGAGCCGCGATTGCGAGGGTGGCGGACTGCTAATGGCCGAGTTTATTGTTGCTCCTATTTGCTCAGTTCAACTTACGAGTTCACACTAAGAGGCTAGTTTACCGTGGGAACTGAGTATGGAGGCGTATCACTCACATGATAAAGTGTTACACAGAATTAAACTTGTTAACTTTTTTTAATCTTTTTATCGTTAGATTTTATACATTATAGGTTCTCCCTTTAACCATTATTTCACCTAATCTTGACGTTGTGGTCCAACCACCACAGTCCAGGATAGTAAACACGGTAAATTTGGAGGGACCGGTTCTTAAGTACAACAGCTGGAACACACCAATAGCACAGTATGAACATGAGAGACAGTATGGTAACTACTTACAAACGCTCGAAAACGGCACACACACAAACATGCGCCTCGACAAGACGTTTTAAAAGATATTCTATTGACAGTACCGCGAGAACCGCTTAGCGGTCTCATTTATTCGGATGTTTATGTGAGTGTGCCAGTACAAGCGGTTAGAGGTAGTTTCCGTACCGTCTCATATGTATATTGTGCTAATAGGTTCTTGAAGACAGATTTTCAACATGAGGTTGGTAGTTAACCAGGCGGGCTTAGAAAGAGTCCGACCACCATGCAAAGATGTAAGTTAGTCTATACTAGTCTAAGATTTAAGGGGAGATATTTTTCAATGGTTCGTCGGTATCCTACAGAAGAAATCAACACTGACGATAGCCACAAGTGACGCAAATAGTTGATTCTAGTATTATGACAAAGAATAGCATATTTCATTTACATACGTTGGAACATTGTCCATCTTATATTCTATACTAATATTATAAAGTTAGTGAGTTTGTGAAGTTGTAGGGGGTTATCTCAGGAACTAATGGTCCGATTTGAATAATTCTTTCAGTGTTATATAGCTCATTCATCGAGAATGGCTATAGGCTATATATCATCACGCTAAGATCAATAGGAGCGGAGCACAGATAAAAAATGTTTCAAAATCGGGATGCTTTTTTCTTTTGAGAATTTCTGCTGCGTGTTTGTGTTAGCCCAAGTATTTATTCCACGCGAACGAAGTCGCGGGCAAAGGCTAGTCTTAAATATATCAAAATCCAATGTTATGATATTTGTCTAATATGAACTCCGAAACTATTGAACCGGTCTTCAAGAAAGTTGGTATTTATGTATAATTTGGCTCAACATGAAATGAATTATATATCGATTAATAGCCTCAATATTTGAAATTACAAATTAAATTGTCAATGTTGATTTTTTTTATTAACTGTAAGTTTTATCAATTTCGAACAGATGGCGCTATAAATTAGTTTGTTGACAGAAAACTGTAGGATCAACTGTTATAGATATCACATAGATGGCGCCACGTTTTAATTATGAATTTCTTTTTCAATTTCATTTTATTTGAAGTCCACTAGTAAAATTATAATTCTCTATATTGTCTGTCACATGAAGAATCGATATTTCAAGTAAAATATAGCTCAGACATTTTTTCATCTCTACAATCCACCAGATTAAGCGTCAGTTACGTCGTTTGAGTGACGGCAAACGATTTTATATATTTAATAAAAACGGGAACCAGTAAAAACGTACCGAGTCACGGAGAAGCTATATTCTAACGAAAATATTTGTTGAGTATTCCTTTAAATCTCTTATACGGAATATTTCATCATTATTAAATCAAAATAAGCTCTAATTATATTGTATTTACAAAGCGTCTAAAGTAATAATGAAGTCATGGATAAGGTTTGCTGACAAATGCTGTTTTTTTTTTAACTTTATTTTTGGCAATCACTCTTTCCGATTATTACTGCCACGTAGTCAATAATTTCACAAGCGTCGTACAATCATTTCAATATTAAGCATCGTGTGAATCAATAATCTAAAAAGATGGTGGATTCCTTGCTAGAACCTTCCAGAGAGTTTTGTGGCATCTCAGAATGTCATGCTCCGTGGTATTATATTCCATTCACTTCACTTATGCACAATAAACTAACTATATTACGTAAAACACAACCAAATTTACACAATATAGAGTCAAATAACACAAGATTATAAATAACACAAACTAAAATCCCGCCAAAAAGTCCGGCAAATGCTGTTATACTTATTTCTACAGACTCGACGCAAAATTAAACCTTCTTCAAAAGAAAACTCATCGTAATCTTATTTAATGGCATATGAATAAGATAGTATATGCTATTCTTTATGTAAAAAGTATTGAACGGATTTTAATAAAACTTTAGCAATATATATTAGAATAACACATTGTCTATAATCTATTGTGGTATTGTGCAAATAGGCCAAAATTAAAACGATAAGTACTCAGTAGATTGGTAATACGCTGCATCAATAGTTATGAGCTATACAGACGAAGCCGCGCACTGCTACTAGTATCGATATAA
Source organism: Antheraea mylitta (assembly GCA_014332785.1). Lineage (NCBI taxonomy): Eukaryota > Metazoa > Arthropoda > Insecta > Lepidoptera > Saturniidae > Antheraea > Antheraea mylitta. Next base: position 2,076,212 of record JACEII010000053.1, on the reverse strand, counting down.
TGTCACATATACTTCCAAAAATATCAAAATAAATGAAACATTGCTTTTCTCCAGGTTTTGACAACTTTTGTAAAAATAATTATGACAACTTATTTCAATTTTTTTGAAGTGAGTTCTAAAATTATACACATCATATCGATATACGAGCAAGTTCTATAAGAAACAACTTTGATAGAAGTTAAAAAGTGTATTATATACTTATATTTAGTAGGTGGGAGAGCCCCGCTGAAGCTATTTTTGGTTTCAGCATGAATGGGTCGGTTCCTCCGGGGTAGTACCACCCCTGTCACCGATAACCGACGTGAAATAACAGTGCTTGCATTGTTGTGTTTCATTCGGTCAGTGAGAGAGCCAGAGGCCCACGTCCCTTCCTCTTTCCTGCTTTCCCTTTCCTTCCCCTCCCCCTTCTCCCATATACAGGCTGGCAACACACTTCCGACGTCCCTGATGTCGCTAGTGTCTATGGACGGTGGTGATCACTTAACATCACGTGACCCACCAGTTCGTTTGCCTCCTTTGATATAAAAAAATACTTTTAGAACTTGATTGGTCTAATATTGCCATACAGAACATCAATAAATGTTCGCAATACATTCCTTACAAAGTCAGAGTATTCGTCTATATATTAATTACATAGGAACGTCGCGGTTAATTAAATTACGAGGAGACAGGGGATTGCAAATATATGAAGTTCCTGTGGCGTAACAGTCCCATTGCCCCATTCCACTCCACGATCCACTAGCTTTACACGTCTATAGTGATGTGGTAAGATTCGATATTAGGATATAAATAATCTATACATATAATGAAAATGAGGTGTCGGTATTTTTATCGAAATAAAAAAAATGACTGATTGTGTATGAAAGTACATATTCACGCTTCTGATAACAAAAATGAAATTTTTAATTTTTTGTAGGTCTGTCTGTCTGTCTGTTTGTTCAGGGTAATCGCCTAAACGGCTGGACCAATTTTGACGGGAATTTTATATCCATTACATGTTTACTGTATGTGGCGTGCGTGTTGTAATTAAATTGTTTTTAAAGAGCATTTCTTTAATTGTACATAGTCTCAAAATTTTATAAAAAAGAATTTGGTGTCGTGGGACACGAGGTAGGAACGAAGTTCCTTTGGCTAATGTAGAATCGACACAATTTGCAAAAAAAAAATCGTGCTTAATTTTATGTAATCGTAATTCAAATTATCAATTAAAATAACAAAATATGTGTCTTTATTTTTGTTTGACAACATAAAATTACATAGAAATGGAAATAATTACAAAAAAGGAGAAAGAGAAAGGTATTATTCACTACTCGCTTGTGTATACGACTGTCGCGCTTGCGCACGTCTCATTTAACGGTTTTATTCCACTCACTTTTCGTTACGGTTTTACTATCACATTTTTTTCAGTTCGGTCGCGCAGCAATATCCCTATCTCCTCCAAGCCTGCCGTAAGGAACTTCGTTCCAATTATTTTATACAATTAAAAAAAACGCTTACGGAGCTGCGGGTACAGCTAGTACCATGATAAATTCTAAATACGTTTTCCAGGTTGATTTTTGATCCTACCATACATTAGAATTATTCTACTGTATTAGAATAATAGATAATTAAACGTTACAGGCAATTGTTCCAAATTGAAATAGACATATTATATCACATAATATTAGCTTCTGCCTGCGACTTCGTCCGCGTGGAATAGTTACTTTGGGATAACTAACACGCAGCATTCCAAAGGAAATAAAACGATTTTGAAACATTCTTCATTGATGCTCCGCTTCTCTAGTGATAGCGTGATGATATAATCGTATAGCCTATAACCTCCCTCGATAAATGAGCTCTCTAACAATGAAATAATTTTTCAAATCTAAAACACAAAATATTTTTTTTTTCGAAATGACTACGCTATTGACCCAGCAAGGTCTTAACAGCTTCACCGGACTACTAAGGCGAGCGCTTAAGGCACTCAGCCGATTTTATTTTGGCAACCAGCTCAAGGGTGCATGGCACACTTCGGCTTGGCTGTTGCCTGTTGCATGCAAAATCGCGACCTATCTTAGCTAACCTAGCTAACTATTCATATATGTATGAGTTGTTGAAACGTATATGTGTACCAAGCATACACGCCTCAACAACTCCTCCATATATTTATTATCGGAAAATTGAGAGTTTTTCAGTTCGATAAGGAAAAAAAAAGTAAACCCTTCCACTTTCATGTGTAAGCGTATAGGCGTGCACGTGCGTGGTGGTGATTGTGTAGTGTTGTAGCAGTGATGTATATTTGTGTGTCACCGTATCGCGCAAGCAACGCACTCAAGGGCTTCCTACCGAGGGATCGAACCTAGGCTTGGGCCGCTGCCGTGGGAGGCCTAATCGGGTGGCCCCCACACAAAATATACCTCTTTATAATATTAGTATAGTATAGACAACATAAAATAGTACTATTATAGAACTTCATTTTAAGAAACTGTTTGATATTTTCTCACAAAATGCAGATTCTTCTAAATCAGGGCTGTCCAAACTAAATGGGACTCAGGGTCAACAAAGATGACTGAGTACATTGGAGGGCCGCAAAATACTTTTAAAAAATAAAATACGGGTATAATTATTTTAATGAATGAATGAATTCTTTATTGCACACATTTGGTTGTACATTGGCGAGCTTAATGCCATGAGGCATTCTCTTCCAGCTAACCAGCGGTATTGATGTCAAAGACTTTTGTAGGTAGTGCCAATAAAAAGCAAAAGAAAATTGATAAAGAAATATATATACATAAATATATACATATATGCACCTAAATAATAAAATAAATAAATATATATATAGTATAAATATACATACACATATAAACATACATACATACAAATATATAACAATAACAAAGATAGTAATAAACATTGCACAATTATGAGCACTCTGCCTCCTGTTATTTTATTATTTTATTATCTACTTTTTCATTAATTTGTCTTTGACAATTCGGTTAATATCAACCTCTATATTAGTAGTAGCTAGATGCAATGCATGTTTAAGTGAAGTATCTGTCAATGAAGACCTGTATTTCGATTTTATAAGCTTCATTGTTGAATATGCACTTTTACAATGGTAGGTAATGCCTATCATCGAGCCCATTATTAGCCTGAAATTCTTCACTTTCGGGATAAGAAAATAAAAAAGATTTTGCAGGTCGCAACAATTCAAGCCACGGGCAGCATGTGGGCTATGGTTTAGACAGACCTGTTCTAAATCGACACGCCTCAAGACAGACAACTCAAAACTTACAAAGACTCACAATCAAGACAGCGCCTTTTATCTTTCATTATCTTTACTAATATTAAATTACAGTGAGGATTACAGCCAGTTATTATATAATAGCCCCTGCCTGTGACTTCGTCTGCGTAGTAATAATTACTTTGTGCTAAAGCTACCACGCAGCGGAAGCTCTGAAGAGAAAAAAATCCCGATTCTGAAACATTTCTAGTCGCTCGTAGCGTGATAATATAGTCTATAACCGTCCTCAATAAATGAGCTATATAACACTGAAAGAATTTTTCAAATCGGACCAATAGTTCCTGAGATTAGACCCTACAACGTTACAAAGTCACAAAATTTACCTCTTTATAATATTAGTATAGATAATAAAAAATATACTTTTTAACCAACTTGAAAAAAGAGGAAGATAGATGAAGAAGAATATACGCTAAGAAACTCGTCTGAATCGAACAGATAATACGTAATGACTGAAACATTGGTAGGTTTATGAAAATCCAAGACCAGCTAAGTATCTAAAACTATGGACAAAAATGTTCAGTTGCATTTTTAGAAGAGTTTATATTAAAGTTTTTTTTATTTCTTGTCACAATTTTATCGTACAAATATTCCCTAAAGGCTTGCAGCTATACTGATATATTAATTAAATTCCAGCTGAAATGTGAAACGGGAAACAAATTATTACTTATCCAACACATTCTCATATTGGCATGTCGCGAAACATTACACTTGTCGTGTCAAACTGTGCCGCGCCGCCTCTACGAGCTTGTTACATTTATTCATTACAAATCAAATACATAACTAGTGATGGAACGTTGACATTATTGAATGTTGCTGTATTTTTATACGGATTTAGTAAAGATATCCGACGTTTCTCACATTATTATATAATTCTTTAATCATTAAGAGCTCTCCATTGATAACATTTCGTGCAAATTGTTATTGACAACCAGAATGAATTGAGTATTAAGGAATGCTTAAAATGTACCTAATTAAATAATTTACACAAAAATGAATTCTATTCATAGCAGCTATTAATAATTTTTCAATAATAATTTTTTAACTCATTCATCAGTCCATCAAAATTCATCAAATACATTTTAAGTTAAATATATAATCTTAAAACATACTCTAAATAAGATATGTATATTAGTACAGTCCGCGACAAACTTTTTGACCGTTCCGAGTATAGCCGTACTGGGTTTGCGCATAATATCATTAAAAGTTTAATGCAAAATAAAGTACATAAATTGGCATTTATATATCCTTAAGTTACCTCGATATTATACATGTAATAAAATACCTATTGTTACGTAAAATTATGATCTACGCAGCTATATTCAGAGCGGTCAAAAAGTATAGCGCGGACTATATCAATGAGTAGTAGTAGTCAAACAACATTATCTAACCTTATGCTGGCGAGATACTTGAATGATATTTACAAATATTACATACCACATATCTTAAAAGTATAGTTCAATGGTGAAGGAAATCACTCTATCGGCAAATAAACATACTAACTTACAAACGCTCATACACCTCATAACACAAAAAAAATGCGTGTACTAGGTTTTTCAGAGAACGCTGGTTTACAAGCTCCGATAGTAGTCCGGTGAAGCTGTAATGACCTTGCTAGGTCAATGCGTAGTCACTTTGAGAAAAAAAGGATATAATGAAAATAATGTATTAATTTTTTTTTAAATATGTCTATCACATCACTATGAACATATTTTGTCTGAAATTAAATAAAAATGCATCTCTGAGCGACAACATCGTCCACGTAAATATGAAAATGTAGATTTATGTAAAATATTCATAGTCATATATTGTTTCCTGTACATAAAGTGTCGAGATAACAGAGTTAGCATTATATCGAATGAACACATTTTACGCATACTTTAAATATTTGTTATTGTTTGAAAATCAGCCACGTAAACCAAATCTAAGACTCGAGTTAATGGAATAACTTCACGTTCCATACGAATGATACCTTAATATTTTATAATCTAAAATATTCCTATAAGCATATATAATACCGTAGTAAAATAATCACGAAAATCGGCCGCGTAGTAACTGAAAAAATAGCAAATTATACACATGAACTTTTTTAAATCAGCTAAGAATATTGCAATTTTTTATATACATTTATGCGGACCGTTAAGACTTCTATGAACCATTGGCAAATTGTTAAAAAATGAAGTCCAAAATTCCTTCAAAATTTTTGAAATTAAATGGGAATTCTATTACAGTTCTAAAAGCACTAACATTGATCCGGCTCGAAGGACCAATGTTCCTAATTCATATTGTTGTGCTGAAAAACTCGAAGGACCAATTTTCCTAATTCATATTCTTGTGCTGTAAAAATCAATATCAAAATCTTAAAAAATATCATCATTCTATAGGCTCTAACACAATCGCTTAAATAATTACTTCCATATAATTTCCGTAAGACTAGTACTAGATTTAGACCGCGACCTTAAATATCTCTATTTTATTGTTAATCTTCTAGAGTTTCAAAGTTATTATAGAATAAATCCTTGTAATAAACTACAACACACAGTTAGAAAAATACCTCTCGTGATGATGTAAATAGTGATTTGTCAGCGGGTAAACTTAGTAATCAATATTAATCTAGTCAAACAAAAGAAGAAACTTTCTTATGTGTTTTCAAATGGAATATTTCCCCAAAGACGGGAACGAGTAACGTGCACGCAGTTTTTCTACTAACATTTTATGTAGGAAAAAAACTTCTAAAAGTAATTCAAATAAGCGTGTACATAGGAAAGAGTTCTTTCTCTAGAGATTAGAATAAAGTTGAATCCACATTATTTAAACACAGTTACGAATGGTAAACATAATTCACAAAAAAAATCTTGACTTAACACCTTAAGGGTTATGTTGTCACAACAGCGTGTTCGGAGGCTATATCGAGCATATGGAGTCTAAGGAAAATATGTTGATGTAACTATAGAACAATAGTAGGAAGTTTCTAAAATTAGATTTTTTTTTTTATTCAATTTAGGCCCTGAGAAGGCACTTATGAACATCAAAACCACCACCGGTTCAGATAACAACCCAGTCATCGAGAAGAACTGGCAAGAAACTCGATTTGGTTTATCTTTTCATTATACATAACACAACACAACATATTTTTAGACATATACAGTTACATTCGTTTTCGTTGGATGCACAGAGAGAGGCGTCATTTCCAGGCGTCTACATCGTTCATATATTTATCCACCCTATAATAGCCCTTAGACAACAGCATCGATAGTTCTTAGTTTTTTCACGGATGCCATGAACTATGAATTCTAAGATGCAACAAAAACTCCCTGAAAAAGTCTAACAAGAGAGCCATATTTTTTTTATATCATAGGAGGCAAACGAACAGATGGGTCACCTGATGTTAAGTGATCACCACCGTCCATAGACACTTGCAACACCAGGGGAGTCACAAGTGCGTTGCCAGCCTGTGTTTGGGAGGAGGGCGGGGCGGGGGGCAGGAAGGGAAGGAGGAAGGGGAAGGGGAGGGTAGGTGGGTCTCCGGCTCTCTCACTGACCGAACGAAACGCAACAATGCAAGCACTGTTACTTCACATCGGTTTTCTGTGGTGGTGCTTCCCCGGACGAGCCTACCCATTCGTGCTGAAAACAATAATAGCTTCAGCTTGGCTCTACCACTACTGAGAAGATTTAAATTATTTAAATCTTTTTGGAAGATTTAAATAATCACACGAAACTTGTAATATTATTAACTACTCAACAATGACAGTAATAATCTGGAAGATTAGTTAAATATAAGATTTAAAAAATGTACTTGAATAGAAATTTCGATTTATTCTAGTTCTTTTAAACCATATCCTTAAATGGAATAGGTACCTAACATTATGTAAAACAAGTTACCGTCGTAAGTCCGCTGATTTAATATAAAAAGTACTCTTTAAAAGCAAATCAACTTATGCCAAGTTAGAGAATTATGTTTGTAATAAAAATAATGAAACTCCACTCTAATTTCACGGTCGAAGCAAAATCACCTAATAACTCTAAGGGAACGGGCGTTCAAGGTTCGCGAAAACCTATAAAAGATTAATTAGCGTGGGAAACCAAATAATAAAAAAGATTTCGAGCTTTGAACGTCACCGACGTGACTGTTTTAATGAGGACATCTTTTCTTAATTAATGCATTTGATTATCGCGTTCCACTATAGATGTTCTCAAAAGGTTTCTGAAATAAAATCTCAAAATGTCCTCTGTATTAGATACTTATATATTCATGTCGAGCTAAAGAGAAAGTCGTAATCTTGAAAGAAATTAGGTCCTAATTTTTTCGCGAGGTCGAAAAATATAATAAAACTCATTTTCTTTAGATCTTGGACAACATTTTTACATTTGTCTTTATATTAACCGATGCCTTTAAGGTGTCGAAATAAGGAATGACAGTTTTATAAAAATCTCAAATTTTAACAAAAAGGAAATTGCGATTTAGGCTGTTCAGAATCGAAAGAACAAAGCTGATTTGAATATATTTACTGGTAAGAACATTGTTGTTATTTAATTGAATTAGGATTTATCGTTGATATATAAAGAGTTTGAGTAATATTTGTAAGCTTCAAACAATATGATAAAATGTTTACTTGCTGTAACAGAATGGAACGCTAGCGTATCGATCGACAGCGCACCTGCATATTTAGCTGCAGAGTACACTAACAAAGACAACATGTTACCAATATATCTATATTTATATATAGAATGCACATCTTGTTCTATTTCTGTCTATAAATATTTAAGGCTTGCTTTTATAGACTATAATCGTATATTAACAAGTCATCTAACAACAACACACCAACAGGTACTTAGCTATCAATATGCCACCTGAGGTATTAGCCAGGCGAACTTAAAGAAAACCTTACCACCATGGTATGGTTGTATTATGATGCTTTCTTTCATCCTTCACCTGGCTTAACAGTCAGAATACGAAACTGCGCCGATCAATGCGATTTTAACATTTTGGAATTTTTCTTACTCATTTGAAGCAACATCATAAAGAACTTCGCCAGGAAACTTGAACGATTATACAGCTACTGATTTCACACTCTCATATTACAATTACATCGTAATTTGGCTTGATGATAAAATCCATATCGTATTTTTGAAGGAAGTTTTGTGGTGTAACATAAATATAATGCTACTGTTATGAGGTATATGATTACGAGATATAATTGATTTTATTCTTAGATAATAACTGTGGTACCTTTTCATGTTTCTTACATTGTATTATAGAATCGTTCGGTTACAATCGCATCTGGTGTAAAATTACGTCATCAAATATGATAAAACTAAGTTTTAATAAATTTTGCAATGAAATTTAATAACTATCAGAATATACTGCCGCATATTTGGTGATGGATTTTCTAGTTGAGAGTATCAATAACTCTGCGTTTAATATTTTCCTTATCCGAGAGTTCTAAGTTATTGAATGATATTAAACCTAGTCTATTGATGTTTCATCAAACGGAGTTCCTATTGAACCAAATTTAAAAAACTTTACTTCCAAATATTGTCGATGTCAAAACTATTGGTAAGAAGTAAAATAAATAGCTACTACGAGATGTATAAATTTAAAAACGTTTCCTGTGACATCTATTTATGCTGAATTGATTTATCTCGTGAAAGTTTTACTGCATACAACTTGCGTTTACCAAATCTTCTCTTGTACCACCCTCACCCGTTCATCGCCCACCCTCTCAAACTATAACAAATACTTCCCAGGTTTGTGAGCTCAAGAAACTTCGCTTTAATCCATTAACACAGCATTCAATTTGAATAAAAAAGCGATTCTTTTTTATTCCCAGACCAAAAAGAAATGGAAAATATCATTCACAACTCCGTTCTGCGTAACTACTGTAATCTACTTTCACTCTTTTATATACAGACAAATTAGTAATACTATTAATGCAAAAATATCTCTCTTCTGTCTATTTATTTGTCACTTGTTCAAGATGAAAACTCTGAACCGATTTAAATGAAACCTAAAGGGTATGTACGTTTCATCTTCATTCCGCTTATGGTCTGGGGGTGAATTTCATTCCCAAACACCAGATTAGGCTCCCTCGGCAGCGGCTCAATCCTAGGTCCGTTCCCTCGGCGTGGAGCCCTTGAGTACGCTGCTCACGCGATACAGTGACACAAAACCTTACATCACTGTTACAACATCACACGCATCACCTATACACATGTGCGCGCCCACACGCTATTTTTCTTTTTCAGAGAAATAAACGACAAAGAGTTCTACCCTTATTTTTCCCTATCCTATCCTATTCTATATAGTTTAGAGGAATTTATCGGACACAAAATGCATATAGGAGCTGCTGTGGCACGCATGCTTGGTACACATGCATGTTTCAATAACTCATATACGTATATCTAGATAGCTTAGCTTAGGTTGGCTCAGATAGGTCGCGATTTTTGCACAAAACAGGCGACAGCACAAACCGAGGTGTGCCGTGCACCCTTGAGTTAGTCGCCCAAACATCCCAGATCGGCTGAGTGCCTTTAGCGCTCGCCTCAATACTTCGGTGAAGCTGTAAAAACCGGCGTTTTCATTTCGAAAAAAAAAATTCCAGCTTACATCGAATTACATGCAGACGACGTCACATGAAAAGCTAGTAAGATAATATTACTACAGTAATCTAAATCGCAATAGTTGTATAATGTTTTGGGGTGTCAAAATTGTAAAGTTTTAATCGTATTGTGACTGTGACTATCAAAGAATAGTCATAAACACAGAAATTACTTTGTTTGAAGAACCAACTATTTGCCACTAGACAACTGTATTCCGTTTCATTCGTGTGCTATATGTAGTTTCTTCGAAATTGCTGGCATAACATTTATATGTGTGCAAATAGGGACGGTTTTCAATCTAATTACATATTATTTTGATAATTCTCTGTAGACTAATGCGTAAAAGAATACTGTTAGTAATCGACGTTATAGTGACAATTGTTAATGAACTATATAATCTGAAATAATAAACATCAAAAAATAACATGCATATTGTTAATAACTACATTTATTAAATTAGATTACAGACGAGAATTTTAGAAGACAGAATAAGAAAATGAAAGATTCGTCAATATTTAAATTGCTACACAAAATATAAATAACATTTTTTCTTACATATCTCTTAAATCTTAAAGTATTTATAACTGGTTGAAAATTCCCACTGTAAGAAAAGAAATTTAAAGTTCTATTTGCTTGCTTTTGTAAGTTTAAAGGGCGATCGAAAGTGTTATTTAAGTTACCATAGCCTTATACTATTATCTTGTATTTTTCAAATGTCTCACAATATTTGCAAATCACTCTAGTAAACACTTTTACTGTAGTGCAAATTTTTTAAAATCAACTTATCTCTTCGGGTAATCTTTCAAATAAACTTCTTTTAATAACTACAATGAACAGTTCATTCGGTTGAAAGTTTAGAAAGCTGAGATTATCGTTGGATTTTCTATGTTAAAAGCTTATCTTTCAGATATTATTTTGCAGTAAAATTCAGAGAAATACGGCTAGTTAAAGCAATTCTAATTTATTTTTAATTCTACTAGCAATCTAAATCCTGACTTACTTTCAATGATAACCTAACAGATGTTTATATTCTATTCTATTTAATATTAACGGGCTCGTCAGACGTTGTCCCGCCCTGATAATAAGAAAATCCTTGACAGATTATATACCTAAACCTTTCTCACTTTATCTACTGATGAAAACCGCACGAAAATCCGTTCAGTAATATTTGAGTTTATCGCGAACAGACAGACAGACACACACGGTAGGTGACTTTGTTTTACACTATGTAATTATTATTGAAATATGAATTAAATACAACGAAAGAGGATAATTGAAATACTATGCAATAAATTAATAAAAAAAACATTCAGCGAAATTAATAATTTACAATGTTTTAATCTACCATTTTTTCACGTTTTTTTTTTTTTTGATTGTAGCACGGCAAAGTGACTGCACTATGCCTGATGGTAAGCACAGTACAATCCAAAAATAATAGCGACCACCGATTGACACACTGTCCATCGCCGGTCGCCACTATCATGCCGGCCTGTAAATTTAAAACCATGTATAACGTCTTTGTAAAATTATATTATTGTATTTAACTCTTTAACGATTGCCCTTTATAGCGCAATAAAATAAGATCCCTTCAATTTCATTATAAAGAATCTACACTGTATTTAAAAATAAATACTTATTTTATTCCATATCATTCAATTTCTTTGAAGTCTTATTTTCGGCCGGTAGCGTGACAACTGGTAATACTGAGATCCTTTTAGTTTTTGTCCAACAAAAAGTCCTTAAGTATAAATTAAACTTAATAACCAATCACTCGATAACATTGCAGTATTCAATTATACTTCTTATACCGCTACGATAAGGTCGTCCCGACGGCTCACCGTTAAGTTTGTCAGACAAGTCTTCCACGTGCTCTTACGTCAGAAGGTGCACGTGTAGGATGCGACAGCACAGCTGTCAGTCTATATTACACCAGGGTTCTTATAGCAATCGATTAGAGTTTAAAACAGCTCAGCAATAACGGGAGGAAAGCGAACATCTGCTTACAAAAAGTTCAGTGCACTGCCCCTAAAGGCTTTTGAATGCTCGTCATGCTTAGTATATAGTTGCAATCTCTTAAGGATATATACACATAAATACTGCATTTATACGTGTTATCATTATACAAGTAGCAAACTGGTGAACCAATTATGTGCTTACAGAGTAGGCGCAATTCTAAACGAACTGTTTTTTTTTTTTTATTTTATACGTTTTAGCGTTCGGCCAAATTCTCGTCAGGCGAACTCAACTCAGGCCATCTCATTATATTATGATTTGATAAACAGATTCTGAGGGTTCAATCCAATCACTGTTATGGAAGGTTTCAAATGATAGAGATATTAGTTATACTTTTTTTTTATTAACGTGGGGAAATCCCTAACGAAAACCCACCCTCCCGGGGCCTCCTACCTCTGGGTTATGTCCTACTCGCACGGACTAAAACCCCACGGTGTACCGTCGGCCGCATGTTAAGGGCGGCCAAGGACCGTTCTGGCTCTCTTCCTGAGAAACCGCCCCTGCGATATTAGTTATACCTGGAATTATGGAATCAATAAATCCCGTAGAGAATTCACCACCAATGTACGAAATTGTACCCTGGTGTTTATATTATCCTTTCGTTATATTATATTGTTCACTAGCTGTTCCTGCGATGTCGACCGCGTGGAATTTAGCCAAAAAACTGTTCAATGCAACTTTGCCCGTGGGGTGCGTCCGGTTTTGGAGATTGTTTATTTTTTAATAAAATTACACGGAACCTATTTAAAAAAAAAACGAAAATTAAGTTACTCTTTACAACATCAACTATCCGCCAGTCAAATTTTCGACAATACGAGCCTATAACAAGGGTATCATTCGAAAAAAAAAAAGATTTCTTTCGTTGCTCTAGGCTTCTTCATTAACAAATTATGATACAAATAAAAGTTACATAGACAGACCGCGTAATGCGAGATTGTATCTCGCAGACAACTGGCGACACCCCAAAGTCAAGTTAAACGAGGTTCGTAACTCGGGAAATGGAAGTTTTCTGAAAGGTCGAGAAATATATTATTAATTCTCTTGTCACTTGTTACTAAAGAAGTCTTCAAGGCGAGATTACTTACTAGCTGATAGTAGAAGTTAGTATATAGTATATAGTAGAGTTAGTTTTCGTGAATAAGTTGTAATCTCGGTAGGATACGTTTCTTTTATCAGTTGTGTGTTTTTCATTACTATTGAGGTAATTGCAACCGTTTCAGCAATTTAAACTTATACTAATATTTATAAACACCGCTTAAAATTTATACGGAAGCGTAATATATTACAATAATGTAATATAAAGTTCTAAAAATGTCATGTATGTGCCAGTAGAAGTCTCATCAAAATCTATCTATCTTTCTGTTTATCTGTCTGCCTGTATTTTTGAATACGCATTACAGCTAAAGTACTGCATTAATGATAAAACCTTATCAAGAAAATCATAAAGGATATATTTGAGTAATATTTCGTTTTTGTTTGATTAAAATCGGTTCACTCTATCAAAAGTTATTGTAATTTTAATGACGACGCGACTTAAGTACGAGAGAAAAGTAGATACGTAAATACACTTAATTGCACGAACAAAGTTGCGGGGACAGCTAGTCTATACTAATATCATAAAGCTGAAGAGTTTGTTTCTATGTTTGGTTGAACGCGCTAATCTCAAGAACTACCGGTCCGATTTGAAAGTTTATTTTAGTGTTAGATAGCTCATTTATCGAGGATGACTATAGGCTGCATATCATCACGCTAAGACTAATAGGAGCGGAACACGGATGAAAAATGTTTCAAAATCGGGATGTTTTTTTTTCCTATTGAGAACGCGAACGAAGTCGCGGGCAGAGGCTAGTATATAATAAAGATGAACGCGTCATCTTAAGATTTTTAATTAAAGGTTACAATTATAGGGAGATATATTCTTTTTATAAATGTACAATTCCTTCGTCTCTGTCTATCCAAAACAGAACGTTCAATTAATATAAAAACTTTTAACTACCAATAACTGGAGAACAAACGAAAACACAAAGCTCCGTTGCTTAACAATGCGAATATTATCGGGTATAACTTTATAGGTAATGGGTTTTGTTTACAGAATTCTCAAATGGCTCTGAAGTTATTTATTAACAATTAATACAAATTGAATGTGGGCGTTACTTGACGGGGGCAATGAAGAGTAACATTTTTACACTACACGATGCGATATCGTTATCTCCTGGTCATCCGATATTGGTATACGTAAGTATACCCATGTAATAATATAACTTGGTACAAAATGAATCACTTTTTGGTATTTCAATGCCTAGTACCTGAGCGACCGAGCTTAGCTCGGTTCTTTAAAAAACAAATGAACTGTTACGTTTGCCTTACAAAATTAGCATTTCAAAAATCATCATATAAAAAATTATATACACTCGGATTCGAACTGGGGTTACACGGATTTTCTAAACAACCAATTTCAACCTGACCTATTTTTGTTTTGACAGCGGCGCCGAAATTTACCTTCATATTGTAGCTATATTTTTTCATTGCCTGAAATCTCAGTTAAAAAAGATTTCTATGAATATCGTCCCCGAAACTACCTACATACGCCGTTTCCGAGATCCTGAATGTATACTAATATAAAAATACACAAGAATTGCTCGTTTAAAGGTATTAGAGTAATAAGAATGTAAATTTAAGGTGTCTGTAGTTTTTTAGATTTTTGTAAAAAAAAAAAGTTGCAGATATCTAGGAATAAATAATGAAATATATTTCAATCATTTTTAGAAATGTCTGTCTGTCTGCTTGTTTGTACACGCATCATCGAGGGAATCTAAAGAAAATTATCAAGTAATATTTAGTCTTCGTTTCATTACAGTCAGTTCACTCTATTAAAAGTTCAGGTGGGTCACCTGATGTTAAGGGATCACCGCTATCTATTGACACTATATATCTCTCTCTATCTCTCATATATCTACACTATAGTAACATCAGGAGAGTCGCAAGTGAGTTGGCAACCTGTGTTTGGGTGGAATGGAGGAAAGGGAGAAGGGTCTTCGGCGTTCCCTTTTTTTTCTAACTGCCTACGCTATTAACCTAGTAAGACCTACTCTTTCACCGAACTACTCTTCGGCGCTTTCACTGACAGAAAGAAACGCAACAATGCAAGCACTGTTACTTCACGTCCGTTTTTTGTGGGTCGGGTGGTACTACCCCGGACGAGCCGACACATTCATGTTGAAACCAATAATAGTTTCAGCGTGGCTCTACCACCTACTAATTAACTCTAAACTATATAACTATGCGAATTCCGTATTATAAATACTTAATTATACATTTAGTCATTTTAGTAGACTATTAGACCAAGACAAACACTTATACATACTTACAAATACAAACAAGTACCTATCTTATGTCTAACGCGTAACATATTTTTTTCTCTACCATAACATAGGGAATTTCACGTGAATATGCATTACTTATATTTTTTATTAGAGACATAAACATTTCGCAATAGAAAATGTACTATATCACCGGCAAATATCCTTAAAATACAGTTTAATAGTAGTCATAAAGATCTGTCTATGAAAACGGCGACAAACATAACAACTGTCTAGCAATCAGATTTATTGTAAAAAAAAACATTCATTTTTACGGGAAATAAATCCCGTGGAATTTCGAAGGAATAGTAAGATACCAATATACCACATATTTCACGGTTACTGTAGCAACAATAAATGATATACGACTGTGTTTTTCCAAATATAATTAAAAAAAAAAAAAACAAACGAATTTCGTAGTCTAAATATCTACTTATGTGTTACTGTATAATTTATATCGAACCACCACCTGCTCTGTAGGAAATTATACTCATTTTAGAGTTCCGTTTGAAAGGTAAAAAAACCTTACTGATAAATCAACACTATGCGTTCAAATTTTAAGCGATTCTTTATCGTTTATTAGTTTAAAATTACACGTAATATTACCCGATTAGGCCTCCCACGGCAGCGGCTCAAGGCTAGTTTAGATCTGTCGGTAGGGAGCCCTTGAGTGCGTTGCTTGCGCGATACGGTGACACACAAATATACATCACTGCTACAACACTATACGATCACCCCCAAACACGTGCACGCTACACGCTTACACATGAAAGTGGAAGGGTTTACTTTTTTCCCTCATCGAACTGAAAAACTCTCAATTTCCCGATAATAAATATATGGAGGAGTTGTTGAGGCGTGTATGCTTGGTACACATATACGTTTAAACAACTCATACATATATGAATAGTTAGCTAGGTTAGCTAAGATAGGTCACGATTTTGTATGTAACAGGCAACAGACAAGCCGAGGTGTGCCGTGCACCCTTGAACTAGTTGCCAAAACAAAATCGGCTGAGTGCCTTAAGCGCTCGCCTTAGTAGTCCGGTGAAGCTGTTAAGACCTTGTTGGATCAATAGCGTAGTCATTTCGAAAAAGAAACATGTAATAGTTATTACGGTGTTTATTCAAAGAGTTAATAATAAAAAATAACATATCTTATGTTTCAAAATAGCAAAAAGGCACGCGGTCCATTTGATGTTGAGTGGTCCCTGCATCTTATGGCCTGGTATAGCCAACCTAAAGTCTTGAAGATTTAGATGAAATATTCCTTGCTCAGAACATGTTATAAATATAATATACCTTTGATATAGAACATTCAAAACTCTACTGATGTATGGTGATGGTCTGTCCTAATACAAGAATTGTGTTTTATCTATTATTTTTAACTTTCGTAAAAAAGTGAAAAACAGTCTCGTGAAAAACAATAAGTACGATATATATGGTAAAAAAACAGTTATAAACATCAAATCTTGTGTGATATGCAGGGCCATCCATAAAATACGGACCGTACAATTTTACCTTTTTAGGTTACTTTCGTCACAATATGTTACATTGTCTGCGATTCGTCCCTAACAATTTATATTGTGTCACGAATGATAGATGATTCCAACGCAAACATATACATAAATATACTTCTATAATTACAAATACGAGACAATTTACATCGTACGGTAACAAAAATATAAAATTTTACAAATCGAGAGATAAATTTACAATATTGTTCGATGAACTACGAACGTCATGTTTCCTTAGAACCCCGGACCACCCTTGTCACATCTTCTCACATTAAGCGACACTTCGTCCCATCCTATAAGTCAGAACATATTTTATGGATGATTCCTAAAATTTAAAGTAATTCAGGAAATAATAATCACTCGTTAATTATTCCTCACGCCAAAAATCCCTAAGAGAATGTAAATAAGTTTTTTTTTTGCTAACCTAAAATTTATTATATCCGGGAAAGGAACCCTCAGTACGCAACTCGGACTCGTACTTAGCCGATTTTTTAAGTTATAGGAAACCGTTGGACCGTATAAATTTGGGCCAGGTAAAATTTCTCGTAAGAATTTTTTGCCCGAAACCGACCGAACTACAGTGTGTATTGAATATCTCTATTGTCATATTTTATAAGAACCTTTGGATCGTGTAAAAGGCACACCGTGGGTGTGGACATGAACAATGCAGGTAGATTTTTGCTAGGTACGCGACGCGGACAGTTGACGGCATTGGATCTATCTTAAATTTTATAATGAGTTTACGTAATATATTTTAAACGAAAAAATAATTGTATTTTTCAACATTTATAAATAATATTTGAATTTATTAATTCATTCTTAGAAATATCTATTTCTTTACATTTAAAAAATATATACTTTTTGTTTCCGTTTTAAATTAAATCTTCCGAATACTCAAACCCGATGTCGCGGAAGACTTTACAACGAACACAAAACATAGCTTTCAAGAGAACATTTTTTGGATCATAAAAATAAATCCGCTTGAATCACTGCCCATATTTGAAAATTATTTTATAGATATATTCAAATATTCTTACTTCCTTAGTAATATTATAAATGCATATGTGAATGTGTTGATGAGGTTTTGCAGATACGTTTTCAGAAGTATTAACAATTATATAGAGTATCTCTCATTCAAAGAAAACATACTGTTCTTAAAGAATAAACAAAGTGTAGAGGAGAGTAGGGTAATTGAGAACGGCGGGTAATTGGGAACAGTTAGACAAATAGTACATCTCCTCGTACTACACTGTCACGAACCTATTCTACGGCTGAATGTAGAGCCATGCATTGCGTATACGAAAGTGGGATTGAAAGGACGCACTAGTTTTATCACGGTAAGACGAACAATTAATTTTGTATTTTTGATATAATTTTTGCCATCAGTTATAACACATGTAAGTATCATATTTTTGAGTTCAAAGGTATTGTGTTTTTGCTCATATCATACACACAGTATCTGTTTTCAAATGCAACATAGATTGATATATAAAAAATATGATTGATATAAAAAATGCTTTTATGTATATTGACTGATTCGGGTAATTGGGAACGGCATTAGGTGAGTAATTTGGAACGTTTCCAATTACCCCTTACCCTCCTAATTACCCATAGTACTGCTGGTTGATTGTGTAAAAATATTTAAACTTTACAAAATTATTTCAGATGCCTCGTAATTACGTAAGAAAGATCAATCAAACGTCTTTCTTAATTACTTCAAATCATTTCCATTTTCCCCACGTGATGATCTCAATTGCCCCATAGGGTATCGGGTAAACAGGAACGGCAATGTTTTTTGTTTTAGTTTATATTTTTATTAAAACGTAAATTTAAAATAACGTTTTATGACTACCAAGTACATAGATAACTCAAGTTTATGTAGCAATAAAATTTGATTTCGTTTATAACTTTTTTCTATTATTTTTTAGCGTTTGAAGTTAAGTGTTCCCAATTCCCCCACTTTCTCCTACATTAACACGAGCTAATAACATTAGAAGCTAATACGAAATATATTCGGTAATATATAATTAATTCATTGACCACTTTTAATCATTTAATCAACAGAAAACAATTACTACCCGGAAGCACCTACTGAAACGCATATGACAATTATTTATTTACGAATAAAATTGTTTACAATAAACGAACTACGCAATTGAGTCGTAAAATTAAAAGTGTCTCACGGGAAGAGGTAAATTTTAAACCGATATTATGTTATCTTCTACATCTATCTTCTTCCTTCTATACGTGTAATAAAAATGAAAATCTAGTGTCTGTACTTTTTAGATTTTTGAATAAAAAAATGGTGTCTAAGAATATGAAATAAAATAAATTTCAATCATTTTAATAAATGTCTGTCTGTCGGTCTGTTTGTATGAAAAGCTTAACTGCCAAAGTACTGCGTTTATGATAAAACCTTATTGCAAGAAAGTCATAAAGCATATCTTCGTGTAACGTTTTGTTTTGGTTTCATTTAAATCGATTAACTCTATCAAAAGTTATTGTAATTTTAATGAGGACGCCACTTAGTACGAGAGAAAAGTAGATAAATTAACTTAATACATTCAATCGAATTAATCAATCAAAGTTTTTTTCTATTTACTTTTACACGCACGAAGTCGCAGACACAGCTACTCTATATTAAAAATAGAGTTACTGTGAGGCACTTTTGACATAGAATCATGACTGTCCGATGCGCAATTTTTCGTAGATTGCTTTATTTTTTGTGATATGATTGACCCCTTGCTATTTTTTTAATGTCCAACAAAGCGGACGAGAATTAGCTAGTTTAAAAAAAAATTAAGTATACAAGATTACTAATTACCCTTAAAAAGTTTATATTTAGAAATATTAAGGTCTATCAAATTTTACATCTATTAGCACTCCAAGTAGTTATTATATACATTTTTATACAGTACAGGAACAACAATATAAATTACTAATATTACATGAAAACGGGCCGCCTTTAAGCCTGTAAGCGCAATACGTTACGAGCGTGTCGCGAGCATCGGTGACGCGAACCCATACATTTTCCCTTAAAGAAATCTTCACCTCAAAAATAGATGAAAGTATCCAAAATACTGGAGAACTTTAACTTATTTTTAATCTAAATTTTATCAAAATGTATTCATAATGTTATGTAACATAATAAATAATATATGAGGAATTCCTAAGCAATTTCACTTAATGTAAAACTCCAGAACCACTTATTGAAATTATTGGAAATTTTAATAAACATACGAATAAAATTAGAGGTACGAGCTAGTTTCACCTAAACAAACAGAAAGTCCACGTTGAAAATTCTATTGATATCAATTTGAAGTAAACACGTCGTGTTGGTTAGTTTATTTAGTTCGCTCTGCGGAGAACCGATAAACACAGTCCAGTGAGATTACCGATGGGTCCGTTGATCGCTGTCAACATTCGGTTATCTTCGGCCGACCAGAAACCCACAACGAAGACATATTTACACACTTCTGGCGGTTATTGATTTTTACTATAATCTAACATGGGAATTTTAAACGGTAATGATTCAATGGAAACTCGCTCGGGTACCGCTACCATTGATGCTGGTATTTTTTTTATCATGGGAGGCAAACCAACATGTGGGTCACCTGATGTTAAGTGATCATCATCGTTCATAGACACTTGCAACACCAGAGGAGTCGTAAATGCGGTGCCAGCCTGTGTTTGAGGAAGATCAGAAGGAAGGGTAAGAGTAGGGTAGGTGGGTCTCCGGCACTCTCACTGATCGAACGAAACGCAACAATGCAAGCACTGTTATTTCACGTGGATGTCTCTGTGTGTCGGATGGTACTACCCGGGCTGAGCCGACCCATTCTTGCTGAATGAAGCCAGTAATAAATTGTGCTAATACTTGCCAGAATCCCTATAGTTTTTAATTTGGAAATCTGTATCCAAAAACACATGAAGATATGCTCTGGTAGGTCAATTTGAAATGATGGTGGCTTAGTTGATAGCGTGTTCGGAGAAGGAAAACGTTGTATTATAAGTTGATTAATATTTACTATTGCAGCAAATTGTGATATCATTACATTTTCAAATCACGTCGTTTGTAGCTTAATTTATACTCTTCACTAATCAGACTGATTTACAAGAAGCCTGTGGTCTATAGACTCGAGCGCTTGATTGTCTTTTGTCCCAGACCTCGATTTATTGAGCCAAATTAATTTATGTAACCTCAATAAATCTTAAAGGCTTTAGACTTCTACAACATTCTCACTACATTTTTTAGGGAATGTAAATAATTGTGTATGTAGTTGTGTGTGTATTGGTAATTAGATAAAGTTTTTATGAATAATTTTATTTTAGAAATTAACAGCTTCACATTTTTGTTTCAAATAAATGCAAAAAAGGCGAGTCAGTCATAAGGACTACCGAAAAAATTGAAAAATCAAAACAATGGAATAAGTGTGTTGTTTTTTTGAATTTTAAATCAATTGTAATTTGGATTATTTTAATTTCGTAAGGTGTAAATTGAAATTATTAATATCAGTCTGGTTTTTACATCTATTGATGCTCGAAGTAACAATTATTTACATTTTTATACAGTTTATTGATTAATCAGAAATATGATGGGCGGCACAAACTCAGTATAAAATATCAATATTCCGTGCGTTATATTGTGTTGCTAGCCTGATACAAACGCAATGCGTCACAAGCATGTTGCCATAACCGGTGACGCGAATTCATAAGTTTTCCCGCTACCGACTACATTTTACCTACAAAATCGTTCAACGCAGCTAAAGAAGTCTTCAAAGAATATATAGGTATGCCGAAGATGATTTCAGGAGATGCACATATAATTTGAATAAAATGTATTATATTAGAAATCAATTAATAATAATGATACATAACAAAGCTATGTGTGTTGTAAAAAGAAAACATGAGAATATAGTTATTTTTATGTAAGTGATAAATGTCAGAAATGAGTCTGAATAATTTGAAATATTGTGTTATTGTTATATTTATTTATCATTTTGATAGATTAGGGATAAATTTGTCGATACTCCGACCGACTCAACAGGTATTCATGAAAATTATTATCTTCCATCAAAGGGTTTTGATGTCAACACTTAGTGTAAATTAATGTTTATAGAAAAGCTATTACATATTAATTTATCTGCCGCTCATAGTAAAATATGATGGAAACTACCTTATTTATTATAAATATTCATGCTCGCCCTATCTATAATTTATTTTGAATAAATACAAACAGATTTACGGACGCCACACGCGTTCTATAAATATATTAATATATGTTTCATATATATTTTACAATCCTAACTTAACTAAGATTTAAATGTATAGCGATAACGGATAAATATTATCTTGTTTGGATACTACGTCGAGAGAAGTCGCTTGTTCGGATATTACGTCGAGAGACGTCATTTGTTCCGATACTACGTCGAGAGACGTCGCTTGTTCGGAAACTACTTTGAGAAACGTTGCTTGGATACTACATCGAGAGACGTCACTTGTTCGAATACTATGTCGAGGGACATCGCTTGTTTGGATACTACGTTGAGAGACGTCGCTTGCTCGGATACTACGTTGAGAGACATCGCTTGTTTGGATACTACGTCGAGAGACGTCCTTTGTTCTGATACTACGCGGAGAAACGTTGCTTGTTTAGTTAATACGTTGAAAGACATCGCTTGTTTGGATACTACATTGGAGATGTCGCTTGTTTGGATTCTACATACGTTGAGAGACGTCGCTTGTTCGGATACTACGTCGAGAGACGTAGATTCGAATCCTACAATAAACTAAAGCTTTCGGAGGACACTATCGCAACGAAATCGTAGCAGATGATCTAGTTTAGTCTCTCACTTTCATTTTAGCGTATTTATCGCCATAAGCCACATAAACATTTAACGTGAGATGAGATTATGACCAAACTTTATAACATACAAGTTATAAAAAATAACACATTCATAAATATTTGGAATGTAGGTAACAAAAAACCTGCTAAGTTAATTCAAAAACAAAAATCTTTTATATTTTTACATTTTTTCTTCAGAATATTATTTTTTATGTATAAAAGTAGAAACATTATGCAAATTGAAGGAAACATACTGTAATAAATAAAATAGGGAGTAGTAAATCAAAGCCTCCTGAACAGAACTGACAATTGATAAAATAAACACACCGCACTCACCCATATATAGCGGCCGCGCCGGCAATAGCCCCGCCGCACTGAGCCGCAACATAGAGCGTTGCCCGCAGAGGAGACACCAGCCGCCGGACACACAACGCTGCCGATACAGCTGGATTTACATGCGCACCTGTACACACATCCGAATCAACACTTTAATATGCTTTTTTATATCATTTAAACTCATATTTAACCCAGATCGCTCTAAAGCAGTGGTACTGAACCTTAAAACAGGCCACAGGCACGTTTCGTTCATGGTGTCTCGGCCGCAAATTACAAATAGGTAATTTTAGGTATTAAATAAAGAAGCGTAATTTCAAATTAACAACATATTAATCTAACTCATCGTGCTCATAGTGTTTGTAATGGGCACGAAATTTAAGATAACTAAAAATAAGGTATAATCGGGCGAGACAATTACAACGACCAGGCGGGCCGCAAGTTGAGTATAGCTACTCTAGAGAGCTCAGTATGAATTTGTATGAAACGTTTAGCTATCTTTACTAATAAATTAGATTTATTCACTTAACAACTAACGTAAACCGAATTTCTTCATCGTATTGTAAAACACGGTAACTCATATCAAACCCAAATCAAAGATGGTAATACTAGACTATGATATAGGAATATAATCGTCTCATTTATAATAAACGCTATCTGTCTTCTTATTTTTTGTCTTGTATGTCTTTTTATTTTACATAAAAGACTTGCTCCAGATTCATGTTTCTTCAAGAGTTCAGCTTCTTTTTTAATTTTAAGTGATAATGCACTTTCGTGTATTCCAAACTAAGCCGCAGCATCTTTCCTTTCTAATCTACTTTTCACCGCTTTCAATTTATCAGTGTATATTAGTGTTGTGAAAATTTTTGTATTAACCATTTAATTTGTAAACACGTACAAGCAATAAATTTCAAGAAACTTTTTGTTTTGTACATTCATTTTGAAATGACTCATTGGCAGACAGTTTATTTTACAGAGCTCACCGAAACATTTCTTTAAGTAACTGAGAGCTAATGCTATAATTATTAGTTTGAGTTATAGAGGATGCGTATTATAATTAATAGAGGTTTTATGCTCTGAGGGGAAGGGAACAGATTATTTGTTAAAGTTATAGAGGTTTTCACCTTATCAAGGTTTTTCTTATCGAGGTTCTACTGTATAATGTTAGTGCAAAAGTGCAACACGGTGTTCGAACACTCTAACCACTAAGCCATTATCGCTACAAACTGCTTTGAATAGATATACACACTGTCCTTCTTTATTTATATAGCTTAGATAAAGATATCCCCTAACAATTTACAGATAACGCGTTGACCAGAATCCCTACTCTTATTTCAAAAATGTAAGGTAAATGTGAAATATAAGGGAACGCAACCGTAAAATCTTCTTATAATAATCCCGGTCCCAAAAAGGCAAGCTACGTGCCCGCTATCAAGGCAATCAGGTTTTTTACAACCAACGAAACTCGGAGCTCGCACGGGGAACACACGCCGCCGAAATTATTTGCCATTAATCCTCGGAATACTGCTTAAAGCTACCCGTCACACGAACGAATGCGGAATAAACTTACGACATCTTACAAAGATATGATACGTTTGACGTGAATTATTGTTCAGTGAGTGAAACCTTTTTTTGTGAATGAAATAGCTGAAAGGAATAACTGATTTGTATATCATCTGATAAAGTCACCACAGCTCTACAGTTCTCGCTGACGAATGACGCTGGGGTGTCATTACAAAAAAGTTAGATATCTATTGAAAACTTGCTTTAAAAAGGTTACGTTTTGTATGCACCGCGCTCGCTGAATGTTCGCCATCTTTGTCTTTTGTCTCGCTTTGGTTAGATTTGGTTAGACTTGCGAAAAAAGGATAACGCGAAATTGCCTCGGGTGAGCCCAAAGCATTTAGTACGAAACCTTCTTAAAGCAAGTATTTAGTACGTATTTAACTTTTTTGTAATAAAACCGCTAATGTCTATGTACAGAAAATGAATAGAAATCTGTTATAGTTCTCGCATCACCCAAAAACTGCTGACTAGATTCGATTAAAAAAATACTTCTTAGATTCTTGGTCCTTATCTACAATCACAACATCTTCGCTTAACACACAGTTATTAAATTGTAAGAAACTTCGATTTTTATACGCCTTTAGCGATGTGTAAAGTGGAGTAAGCGGTGTGATGCGTTTACGCAGGAGAGGGGAAGTAAATAGATAAGATTGTTTGCGAAGAAATTCTATAAGCTATATACATTTTTGCTTTCATTTTTGTATGTTTTATCCTATATACATAAAATATGTTGTTAATGTAATAAAACACATACTTAGTCGCGAGGGTCACAGCTGAGGTACTAATGTAATAGCATTTTAATGAAATCTGTTCAAAGGATGAATACGATACAACATATAAAATAAAGTTTAGAGCCTACTCACAAAATTTTATTATGGTGTTATTTGCCTTTATAATAAATACGTGATTGTATAATGAATAAGCACTTATTTCCAATATAAACTGTATATTTTATATAAAAAGTAGTCTAATAAAGTAGTAATTATCCAGTTTAAGCTAAATATCAAAGTGTAACTTTCATTAACCGTCTAACGTTGGAGTCACGAAAATGCCTGGAATAACAAAATTTGGGCTAGATAGAATTAAGTATTCTCAGCGTACAAACCTACCGTGACGGGAATAAAATCGGCAATGGGACATAAACCGACTGACATCGTCATTATTTGACTACTATATTCCTCTCACTTATACAATATCCTAAGTCGTAAGAGTTGGCCAGCTGACTCTTAGCTTTGTGTAAGTTGGATCATTTTCAGTTATCAGAAGATTTGTTTTCTTCAACAACAATATTAGTTCTATCGAGTTTCTGATAAGACCGCTATTACTATATATACATATCTATGATTTCTTTCATTGCTTTAATGTTTTTTTCTAAATAAATTAATACGACTCCTAGAAACGAAGCTTCCACACTGCATTATTTTATTATTACGTCCTTCTTCTTTAGCATGCTTTCTAACCTACTCTGTAAGCTGATGGCTTCGTTTCTCGCAACAGCCCAAACCGAGGTTCGGCTACTTTCGTACTTTGGCGCGTTTTGCTTCCTTAAGTGTCTTAAGCGCTCGCCTTAGTAGTCCGATGAAGTTGTGAAGGCTCCTCAAGCTAACAGCAATTTTTTTTTATATTATAGGGGGCAAACGAACAGGCGGATCACCTGGTGGTAAGTGATCACCGCCGTCCATAGACGTTAGCATCACTAGGGGAGTCGCAAGTGCGTTGCCGGCCATGATTAGTAAGATCCAAAAAAAACCTCAACTCAGTCACATTATAAGTTCCCTACACGAAGTCGTGCTTTATGCAGTTTTATCTTTATTCAATTTTACCTAAGTAATCCAATTTTTTTATTTAATTTTTGAGAGGCTACTGAAGCCAGTTCTGTGGTTTGACATAATAGGATAAGTCAGAGAATCGGCTTGGAATTTCTAATTTGCCAATGCTTGATGCCAACCACCCCTTTGCTACACATAGTAGCGTAAACTGCTTTACTGTAAAGTACATTTGGCAGTGATGTTCTCGCAGTCGAACATTACGATGGCTCTACCACTATTAATTAATAAATTAACGTACTCACCAAAAGAACCTTTTAAATGCTAACATTACTAAAATATATTCCACGGTTATAATAGTCGAAAGATTTCAAGTTGCATGACTTTTGCCTCGAGCATTGACAAATGGACGCACTCGAAACGGCAACCGCGAACAAAGCGGAATACAGTATAGTTGAAAGGAGACTGATTAAAACGCACCGCTAATGTACAGCAATCGTCTGACATTTCAAATTACGCTTTCATATTTATAAATAGAGAGAATAGCACAGCCTTTCCACAGGTTTATTCATAATATCCAGGCTTCGTAATATGAAAAATGGAACGTCAATAGTTTACACTATATTTATGCATTTAAAAGCTATTTTGTTTGCTTTTAATGAAGCATAAATCAAAGCAATAGAACAGTATTTATTTCAATAAAGCATACTTACTTAGACGCGATGATAGCTCAATGCTATTACATTGGATTCTTACAATTAGGCCTAGTTTTACTTCGAGGAAAGAAATATGATCAAATCATTAGCATGCTGTTAGACTACATATGCTTAACTCGCCTGAAACTAATCTCAAGTTGAAACTTTATTGCCAAGTACTTAGAGGTGTGTAGCAGCTGCAATTGAAAGTCAGTTCACCTCTAGCTTACTATGTTAGGTCTTACATGGTAAGGCCATGTATTTCTTAGGTCATGAATATTTAAATCGTTGGATGTGATGTGGTCAAACACTCAAATCTATAATGATAAGTGTTACTAAAACCTAAATAAATGTTACCAATTAGATATCTGCTATTAAAAGACCTCAAACTTGATGTCAAATTGTCAGTTAGTAGCTTCTGACCTCGACATAGTTAAAACTCTATATTTCTATTTAAAACCTATAAAATATTCATCCGGACAGTCGCTAATGTAAATCGATTGCAAGTTCCACGCTAGTCGATGCTCGAAATAGGGAATCCCGTTGCCCAGTCATTAGTGAAAATTAGGGCGAAAGGTCAATCACGTAGCGGGCAGTTCTCCGCTCTAAAATCTTATTACTTTGATACAAATATTTTTATCTATCAAACAGTACATTATAATAACGATAATAAAGCTATTTATTCCATACTTTAAGACACATTTAATGTTTTTTTTTTAAAGATCTGCATAAAGATATTATATTAATTTTCTTTGATTGAAATATGGATTCTTGTTTGAGTAAAGGTCCACTTCATTTTCTTCCTAATATACTTGTCCCTGGCTAAATTGATCCAATTGTTTCCTATCAACCGTGTAATGTCATCAGCCTACCGTCTCATTGGTCTACCAACTTTCCTCTTTCGCTATGAAACTTTGCATTTTACAGTTGCTGTGGTCCATCTTTTATCGGAGTAGTGTGCTATGTATCCAGCCTACTTCTAAGACTATTCCATGGCTTAGAAGTTTACTCGCTGTATATCGAATATCCAGCAAATAGACTATTGATTTTTTTGAGTCTAAATTTGCAAAAGTAGTTACGAAACTTTCAAAGACAATCAAGCTTTAGCGTGTTTTAAAAACACGATAAAAGTATTCAGAGATAAAGAATTAAAAATACGATAAGTGATGGCTTATACATACATTACCATCATCCAACCATCGATTCGATGTGCCATAAAAATAACATCTAAACAACTATCAATTTTAAGGTCTTCAATGTTTTTTTTTTTTTTCGAAATGACTACGCTATTGACCCAGCAAGGTCTCAAAAGCTTCACCGGACTACTAAGGCGAGCGCTTAAGGCACTCAGCCGATTTTATCTTGGCAACCATCTCAAGGGTGCACGGCACACCTCGGCTTGGCTGTTGCCTGTTGCATGCAAAATCGCGATCTATCTTAGCTAACCTAGCTAACTATTCATATATGTATGAGTTGTTGAAACGTATATGTGTACCAAGCATACACGTCTCAACAACTCGTCCATATATTTATTATCGGAAAATTGAGAGTTTTTCAGTTCGATAAGGGAAAAAAAAGTAAACGCAATGTTCTCATCTTAAACTCTACAGTACCAATAATATATATTTATTTTTAAACCATATATTCGAAATAACTAAGATTTACGGCTTCCCAGGCAAATATACGAACAGCGCTGCAGAAGTTGAAACCGTACTAAAGTTTGCGTTCGATTTTCCGTAAATAATTCCAACACAAGTTACCTTTCACTTTATATTTCAAACGCTAAAGTTAGCTTGTTGTTACATGACCCATTTTTACTTGAACTGTTATTTGAAACACTTTTAAACCGAAAATTATTTTAAATAAACACAAAATCCATATTTAACATTAAAGGAATTTTTTTGTTTCATCGTCCACAATAATCCTGGAAACTACTGGTCTGACTTGAAAAATGATTTATCATTTCAAAGTATTTTTATTAGAGAAATATATAAGTTATCTAACATCACGCTACAACACTTCAGAGGTGAGTAATGAACATATAGATGTCGATCAAAAAGCATCTGAAATGATAATCTGAATAACGAAGTAAGACTAAAGGCGGGGAGGATATTATCTATTGGGATAATAACTACGCTTTAAGGTTACACTCGAGTTTAATGTTTCCTTTACTAAATCACCATCAAAATGAAACACTAGTAAAACCTCGAAGCAAGAATTTGAAATAAATTATTTAAAATCTAAACAAAAAGAAACCAATGTCTTTTGAATGTTCATACTAAATATAGTGTGAATGACAATATTTAAATTTCAGAATTATTTATTGAAATTATTATCATTAGTGTGGTCTTCATATCTTTTGGTACTAGGAACAATAATTATATACATTTTTATGAAGTCTATTAATCAATCAAATATGATGAGATGCAAAATATCAATATTACATGTACACAGGCATATATACTACGCGTCGATAGACCTTAGTAGTCCGGTGAAGCTGTTAAGACCTTGCTAGGTCAATAGCGTAGTCAGTTCGAGAAAAAAAAAGGATCGCTAGACTGACGGAATCCACGCAAGCGCAGTATGACCGATTATGCTGACGTAGCATGTCATGAAGCAAAATTACAATTCTATCTCCTTCCAAAAAACCGCTTAACGCGCGTAAACATGTTTTCACTTCAACAATTAGTATAAAAAATCAGCCTTGTAGACAGTTAAAGATGAGAGTTTGAAATAGGTATATTATTTAACAATTTAAAACTATTTTACAATTTTTAGAATACAAAACGTTAATAAAATAAAAAAAGAAATGAAATATTTATTATAAATAGCATTTTACACGATCGAAGTCAGCCATACGAGTTAGTGTATTTATATATACGTATAGATTAGCATCAATTGTGTGGGACAGCGAAGACATTATTATGATATTAAATTAAAACTTCATTGTCCGGATGATAGTCGACATAAAGTTACTACAAGGGGACAAAGGGTAAAGGGCGCGACACGTGTTCCTCGGCGATGTCCCTAATATAACCCGGTTTAATAGCCCTTCATGCCTCTCAAAATATAAGCAAAATAATTAATACTACTCAGTTTAAATTGCACTATATTCATTCTCATTCTATAATGATAACTTATGTTTAATTCGGTTTAAATAATTTAAGGAAAATTCAAAAATAATTCCTGTGTTTATTAAATTTAATAATAGATATATGGTATAATTGACTTTATATATTATATTATCAGATTTATAATTTAACTAGCTTCTGCTCGCAACTTTGTTCGCGTGAAATAGTTACTTTGGGCTAAATCTAACTTCAGCTGGCGACTCAGATGATAAAAATATTTTAACATTATACACACGTTAACCTCGATTTTTAAACATTCTTGATTAGTGCTCCGCTCTTATTGGTCTTAGCGTGATGATATAGCATATAGTCTTCTTCGATAAATGAGCTATCTAACACTAAAATAATTTTTCAAATCGGACCAGTAGTTCCTGAGACTTTTCAGCATTATAAAATTTGTTTAGTAGTCCGGTGAAGCTGTTAGGACCTTGCTGGGTCAATAGCATAATCATTTCGAAAAAAAAATTTGTATAGATTAAACATGAACAAAGTCGTGGTCCAGTCCAGTTGATTATACAAAAACAATTATAAAAATAATTTTTGATAACTACAATAATCATCAAACGTCGAAAATAATAACAACAGCTCCATTCTTATTTCTCCTCTGTTTGTAAACAGATTTCATATTTTTTATTTAAAAGCTATTGAAGACCAAAAGTGTGGATAAAATTTATTTTTACCATACATAACATTTATAATTTTATCTTGTTCACCCTCATAGATTTCATTGTCATTTAACATTACATTAGATCATGGAAAACTTTAAAATTTATAAAATATAATATATGTGTGTAGTAGCGTGCCGAGGGCATACCTAGCACAATATAAAACCGATGTTCACTTCGCCTGGTTTGTTGACCGTAAAAAGATCACATGTAAATAAAATCTAAAAATAAGGGGCTTAGAACTAATTAAGGAAAATTCCACTTCAAAATGAGCTAATACATTCACTAGATTTTACGTTATTAAACTGTACATATTTTCATTTATTATTTTGATTAGATAAATACAATATCCATCTTTTATTATAGCCAATTAATTGATTACTCTATCTGTCGCCGCGAGATTCGATTTATTAGAATTACGCAGCAGCTAAAACTTTGTTACTCTTAACACCACCCGATGTATTTTTATTATATAATATAGATCATACAAACAAATCTTGCTTCCGTACTCCGTGAAACACAATAATTTCATACTCATAATTATGTTAGTTTAGAACTAATTGCGTCAAGTTATAAATTATTGAACCCCGTCCCAAGTCACAGGTTTATACTGAAACTTTACAGCGACTTACAGAACCCTACCTTCGGAGAAGTAATAAAATGATAGAATTTAATAGTTATACCTGGCACCCGTATCTTTGTTCTCGCAAAAATGGTTTTGCAGTTTCGTGGGAACGATTTCCTTGGACTAACTTATGCACTCTTATTATTTTAAATTAATGACTAAGGAAACACAATATAAACTTTTATATTTAACTAGCGGGCCCGGCAGACGTTGTTCCATCCACATTATAAAAAAATCCTTGATAAATTATATACCGAAACCTTCCTCACGAATCACTTTATCCTCTGGTGAAAACTACATGAAAATCCATCCAGTAGTTTTTGAGTTTATTGCGAACAGACAGACAGACGCTGTAGAGACCTTTGTTTTATATGTTGTAATAATATTCATCTTATCTCTAATAAAAAACATAATCATATTTATTATATATTGTTGGTATATAAAAATACATTGATCTATGTAAATTAAGTCTATCTACCCCGAGAAGTCTCGTTAAAATCTATTCAGCTATTTTGCCACCCAAACAATTATCAGATAGTTCAAGTTTATTTTGTATGCATAGTTGATAAAATAAAACACTTACTTAATTATTTACACAAGGGTATAAAGTAAGAATAAAATATAATATAAAAAAATTACAGAGATACATAACTAAGACATTCATCCCGGAAAGGAACCCCAACTCAATATGTAATTAAAATTCACACTAACAATAATTTCGAAAATTATAAAACTTTAAACATTAGAGGTATTCACAATACATATATCGAATACTCTTTAACAAAGTAATTACGACTGTATTTAATTCCAAACGTGAAATCCCATTTCGGAATCATTCCATCACGAAACTATAATCATTACATAGTATAAAACAAAGTCCCTTACTGCGTCTGTTTGTTTGTCTGTCTGTTCGCGATAAACTCAACAACTACTGAACGGATTTTCATGCGGTTTTCACCAGTAGATAAACTAATTCATGAGAAAGGTTTTGTTATATAACTTGTCAAGGATTTTTTTTATACTCAGGGCGGGACAATATTTGCTAGGCCTGCTAGTGATAGCATAATTTAACAAATTCACCTATTTCAAGTCTAAAATCGGACGACAACAACAACACTATTTGATAGCAAATAATTGTGATAGCAATATTTGACAGTCACTTTTCCTCTTTTTCTAACACAGTTTTCAAAATGGTTTCTTACATTATTCAAATTATAGAAAAGGTTTAAGGGCTAAGAATGAATTAAGTAGACACAAAATATATACCAGTACATTATGTAACTACATTATATTTAAACGATTTGATATTACTCTATGTAATAACAGTAGCTTATTCTCTAGAATAGAATCAATATCGATTATATAATACCATAAATATAACTTTTACATGTAATATCAAATGGTTATACATCACATATTCGATTAAAAAACTTAAACTCGTCGTACAAAATCGTCGTATTATACAAATAAATAATAAATAATATATATTAATACTTGATCATGAAAGTATTAATTAGAAGAATTGAAATTGAACAAAACAACACCTTAACAATGATTTTGTAGTTTATACGAGCAAACACGCGGGTATAACTAGTTAAATAGCTTGAATTATTTTCACAATACTAGTTTTGAATTATTTTTTTTTTCAAATAAAATTATTCATGTGACAAACTTTGTTATGTATTCTTTCGCTTGGACCCTCGCCATTACCGTTACGGGTAAAAGGAAACAAAAAATTTAAATACAAGTAAACAAAAGAACAAATATTAAAACAAACAAAAGAAATGTACGTATGTTAAAGAACAATAGTTTATTTTTAATTTTTCCTTTTAGATTTATTCTTGCTGTGGTACAGATTGCAAACGATCTTCATTTCTCACATAGTACGCAATGAACCTGTTTGCTTTTTTATCATTGTAAGATGTAGAACTAACCTGTGCTATTATTTTCCTGTCCCAAACCAGTTTATAAACTTCTGAGCGGGAGCAAAAGCTCGTTAGTTTCATAGTTTTTTAATACTGTTTTATGGAGGCCAGAAAAAGAGCGATTTGAATAAAAATTTTAACTAACCTATTAGATATTCAATACAATTTCTTAAGACATACGTTGGAAACACA
Organism: Antheraea mylitta; assembly: GCA_014332785.1. Lineage (NCBI taxonomy): Eukaryota > Metazoa > Arthropoda > Insecta > Lepidoptera > Saturniidae > Antheraea > Antheraea mylitta. The sequence goes on along the minus strand of JACEII010000053.1, from coordinate 2,042,698 downwards.
GATAGGTACTCTATCTATACTAATATTATAAAGGGGTAAAGTTTGTGAGTTTGTGACGTTGTGATGTTGTGACGTTGTAGGGGGTAATCTCAGGAACTACTAGTCCGATTTGAATAATTCTCTCAGTGTTATATAGCTCATTTATCGAGAATGGTTATAGGCTATATATCATCACGCTAAGATTAATAGGAGCGGAACACAGATGAAAATGTTTCAAAATCGGGATGATTTTTCCTTTTGAGAACTGCTGCGTGTTAGTGTATTTATTCCACGCGCACGAAGTCGCGGGCAGAGGCTAGTATAACATATTATAGAAGTGATTATTTTTATGGCTTGGCAGTGAAAAATTTACGTTACGTGTCAGGCGCACTGTTGCCATTTTAGCGACTTTGTCGCTCGATCTAGCGGATTTTGGACATGTTTAACGACTTTTTTTTTCAATCTAGCGACTTGAAAAAAGAAGTGACTTCTAGCGACTAATTGAATATTAAAAATATTTAAGTATTTTGGTACTAATTTCATTGTAATTACTGGTATCAATATGAATTGCAGATGTTTTTGGAATTTCCTTACCACAATGACGTTCGAACTCGGGCTCGACCAGAATTAAAACAGCAAAAATAGTTATAACGTGTCTAAAAGTTGTTATAACTGATGCAACTAAAGCCTTTTGTTCGTTTTATCACAGTGAAATATTCGCTATATAGTATGTTCACCATATTGTTTACCATAAATTATTATGAAACATTTAGCGACTTCTGGCGGATTTTTTATATATGTATTAAAATCTAGTGTCTTTTTAAATGACGTCTGGATACTTTTTTATTTCTTGAACGGCAACACTGATTACGCGTTAAACGCAAGGTATATATGTCTGTATTTAAGTTACATACTTAGTGTATGTCTGGGTCTAAATAGTATAACAAAACGAATAAATGCATAGTTAAGTATTTATACTACGGGACTTCCTATTGTATATACAGTATATAACCTAATGTTTAGTCCTATTCCAATATGTATGTAATATATACTTATATTAATATTATCAAGCTAAATAGTTTGTTTGCTAAGAATGTTTTCAGTGTTAGGTATCTAATTTATCGAGGAAGGCTATAGGCTACATATCTACATATACTAAGAACAATGGGAGCGGAACACCAATGAAGAATGCTTCAAAATAGTTTTCTTGTCTATTCAGAGCTGCGTGTTACCGTTATCCCATAATAACTATTCGATGCGGACGAAGTCGTAGGCAGACACTAGTTTAATATATATAAGCCAAAAAAGTTTCACTTCTTCCGCGTGTTCACACTGATACACGCACTATTTTTTGTACATTATCTACGAGGGCGGTCTGAAAAGTTTCCGACCTCAACTTGAAAATGGCAACACTCGTCAATAAAAGTCAGGGAATATAGTTGTGCATCTTTTGACAGTTACACACCAAAGTTTCAGCCATTTTGGACGCGCAGTTTTTATTTGACAGTCCTTTGAGTGAGCCGAAGTGAGTATTTTTGTGAAAATGGAAAAAATCGAGTATCGAGCAGTCATAAAATATTTGTTTTTGAAAGGGAATACGCCTACGCAAATCAAAGATGAGTTAAACTCTGTATACGGGGCCTCTTCACCTTCATTTACCACAGTGAAATTTTGGGCAGCTGAATTTAAACGTGGCCGTAAGAGCTTGGTAGATGATGAACGTCCAGGACGTCCAAAAATTGTAACGACTGACGATAACATCGATAAAATTCACCAAATGGTGTTAGATGACCGCCGAATTAAAGTGAGAGAGATAGCAGAGGCAATGAAGATGTCCAAAGAACGTGTTTGTCACATATTAAATCAAGATTTAGGTATGAGAAAGCTGTCCGCGCGTTGGGTGCCGCGTTTGCTAACTTTAGACCAAAAACGTGTTCGAATGAACATTTCCAATGCTCTGTTGGCACAGTTTAGGCGCAATAAATCCGAGTTTTGGCGCCGATTAATTACTGTAGATGAAACTTGGATACATCACTATACGCCTGAAACAAAAACACAGTCGAAACAGTGGACTGCAAAGGGGGAACCGGCTCCAAAAAAAGCAAAATCTGTTTTTTCGGCTGGGAAAGTGATGGCGACTGTTTTTTGGGATAGTCATGGAGTTATCCTAATTGATTATCTTCAAAAAGGGAAAACCATTACAGGAGCATACTACGCATCATTACTTGACAAGCTGAAGGCAGAAATTGCGGATAAACGGCCACATTTGCAAAAAAAGAAAATCCTGTTTCACCAAGACAACGCCCCGTCTCACACCTCAACAGTTGCCATGGCGAAAATCCACGAATTACGGTTCGAACTGCTTGACCATCCCCCTTATTCACCAGATCTAGCCCCAAGCGACTTCTTTCTGTTCCCTCAGCTAAAAACTGCACTCGGAGGACAAAGATTTTTGTCAAATGAGGAGGTAATCACCTTCGTGAACAACCATTTTGCAGAGAAGAACGCCGAGTACTATTTGGACGGATTAAAGAGATGGGAGCATTGCTGGGAGAAGTGTATAGAGTCACAAGGAGACTATGTTGAAAAATAAAAATAAATTTTATGATAAAAATTCTTGTGTCTATGTTAGGTCGGAAACTTTTCAGACCACCCTCGTATGTGGTACTCGTAACACAATGTTACTTCTTTTGTAATAATCACGTGCGTTTTAGATTATTCTAAGTACACAACAAGTTACACTAAGTATATAACAATTAGGTTTAAACGCATATATGTGACTGTTGACACTGTTTTTTTTTTCGTATTGTCTAATGCTATTTACCTACTGAGCCTTTACAACGTCACTGTGATGCTGGCAAAATTACCTACATAGGAATGTGTTATAACCAAAAAAGGCAGATGTTTTTATTTCGACGAAATACGAAACATTATAATAACAAAATGTGTATAATATGTTGTGTATATAGGTTAGCATTAATATTCATACTAGCTTTTGTAATGTTTATTCATAAGATAAACAATTCGAGCCAGTGAGTCTTATCCAGATCAAATGATAATGGTATATTCATGAAGCGGGATAGAATAATAAGGATATACCAAATGAATATGAAGTAAAAATGAACAACATATTTGAAAGAGAATTTTACAGAGTTTCCTTCTTTATTTACTTTTTCACTTGACTAAAGTCATGTTATGAAAGAGTCGCTACATTTCAAAATAATCTACAATTTTAGACGTTCCTATAATTTACGTTTTATTT
>JACEII010000053.1:1966803-2024457 GCA_014332785.1 Antheraea mylitta | reverse complement strand
GTGAGAGGAGTTGGTTGCAGATATCAAAATTGTTTCACATAGTGAACCATCCTATAATAAGCTTATCCTATAATATACGAATGCGACATGTATGTAAAACTAATTCAATATGTTATACCGGTGTATAAACTATTAACCATATCATATTTCGTCACAATTCGTCCAGTAGTTTTTGCGTGAATCCTGTACAAACGACAGACAGACAGACAAAAATTTTGATATCTATGGAAATGTGTTCTGTGATTGATTCTAAATCCCATCAGAGTATTTTTTCATTAAAATATGTAATGTAAAGATTTCGTCCCATTAGCCTTTTAGTATATGTAGGTACATTTAGTCCAACTTGAGAGATGGATTAATTTATATATCGATTAATGGCCTCAATATTTCTTAGTTACAGATTAAATGATTGTCAACGTTGATTATTGTTATTAATTCTAAGTTTCATCAGTCTCCAACACATGATGCTCTAGTTTGTTGAAAGAAAACTGTAGGACCTACGAGTACTATTATAGATGTCTCATATATAGCGCCACGTTTTTTTTTTTTTCGAAATGTCTACGCTATTGACCCAGTAAGGTCTTAACAGCTTCACCGGACTACTAAGGCGAGCGCTTAAGGCACTCAGCCGATTCCATTCTGGAGCTTATATAGCGCCACGTTTTAATTTTGAATCATAATTATAATTCATATAATATGTATATAAAAGGATCGAATAATTGATTACTAAGATTAATAAAAGATTAAATTTAAAAGCTAAATAAATTTAAAAGCTAAATGATTTCTGTCCCTATATTCAAATGTTTATTTACCTTATTTAATTGAGCGGCGTAGGGCTGACTATCATTTTCAGAGCCCATTTTCTTTTTGTTTGCAAAACAGTTACGAGCCTCAATCGCAGCTAAATTGTGCATATCTCTGAGAGCAGATATCGGCCAACTTTGTTTATTTGGTCCGCAATTATCATCCATAACCGATTCGTAGAGAGCACGCGCCTCACGCACTGCCGACAGCATGGCTGCTTCAGACGTCGCCTGTTCAATTAAACACCAGGTATATTATTTGCAGTTATTCTTTTTTTTATATACTCTCTAGTATTACATCATTACATATTGTATTTGGTACATCTGATTAATAACCGTCTCTCCTAAGATAATATTATTGTTAGTAACACAAGGCATCATATTTGGTATAATATTCTTGGAGTTATTCATTTCTTGAAGCGAAATTCCTTTTCGGAGCACTTTGAAATTATGATCTGCAACCTTTTTGTGTGACGATACAGTGTTGGGATTAGGCATTGTGTCCGATAGAGTGTAACCAGTGTATCGCTTGCCGTCGTTGGAGAAAAGTGTAACAAATGCTCTTCTCGCTTTCATTTGGAAAGTTTCACTTCTACCGCATCCGAACTATACACATGTTTTTTATACGCTATTTAGTATTACTTTGTTATATTTAATTAACAAAAATCTCTTCTAGTATATATAGTAGTATTTAATAGAAAATATATTGAAGAAAGGAATTGTCACAGAAAGGAAAGTTACGAAGCAAATTTGGAATAAAATTAAAATTAGTTCAAAAAACGGTATTATACAATAAATTAAATTATTATAGAATTACCTTCATAATACTCTTAGGCGAAGGAATTTTATCGCTGTTGAATATTTTCATGTAACTCTTGAAGTAAGTTAGAAAATCGCGAGCTCTGACTCTTTCACCGTTAATCTTTTTAGGGACTAACTTTGTCGATGAAAATATCGATGGAATCAAATCAAGAAGTGCCGTCTTAAATTCTGGGTCCAAATCTGTAAGAATTTGTTAAAAATACACTGTACATATTATGTCTTTACAAAGGTACAAATATTCAAGACTTCACTAGATCTCTAAAGTTAAACTATATTCAATACGTTTAATAAGTTTGTGTAGAGAAAGTGATTTAATTAATATTGTTAATTAAATCGTACTGACAGAAATTATTATCTTGATTATAATAGGTGGATTATATACCAGAAATACGGCCATCGAATGTTGATTTTCTGATATTGCGTCCAGGATGAGGCATTAAAAAACAGCTGATAGTTTCAAAAGAGGACCGGATATGTTTTCGGAGATCTTGCAACTCTTTGGGCTGGTCATCAGTAATCTATAAAAAGAGAATGAACTAAAATTATACAGACAATTAATATTTATGGATAAAATAAGAGATTACCTACAACAGAATACTAATTTAATTGTAAAACTTTGCTAATCTTAAGATCAAAACATTGCCAAGTACCGTTTTATATTCGCACAAATAGCATGGGATATCTTCATAGAAAAACAATCTTATTTGTGTAACACAATCACTTTGTTAAATTAAAATAAAACTTACTATAATCGTGGGTAGGTGCACTGATCACAGTAGACAAGTACCCTCGTATTAATGTACTAGAGTATACACAGTATGGTAATAAGTGACGTAACGTTATTATATTACATAGCACAGACGTACTAACGAAGAAATAGAGCTTCTCTTTACGACCATGTAAAGAAATGAAATGGTAACTGAACGGTTGAAATTGAAATATGTTAATTCTTTTAATATTCCTAGTGATTTCTAATGTCTTCAGTCTCACTCGTTCTATTTTTTTGTATGAAGATATTTTTCAACAATATCTTTCACATTTCCTTGCTACGTTGTACGAGTTGCTTGCTACGAGTTTCCTCGACTTGAAAGATATAATTATTCGATAAAAAAAAATTCTAATCATATTTATTTAATCATAAATCACTCATAAATCATATTTATTCTAATTCATATACGACTATTGTAACGCTCGTTTTATCTTATAAGTTATATAAACCTTGTACTGACAATTAAACACAACAAAATAAAAATTGGCCCCAACAGGTGCAACCATTCTAGCATCATAAGCTTACAAAATGTTACAAATTATTTTTATTTTTATAGAAAAATGTATCTATTCTTCATTGGCAAATCAGTTACTTGCATTTTTTAAATAAAGCCGTGTCTTAGTAATAGCATACAGAGTTGTGGGGTCCCGCGATTTCAATGTGGTATAATATATAATATAAGTAATAATAATAACAATCTCTTTCTACCTCTTTCCCTTATTCCATTTAAGTAGTCCCACTTCCACTCTCCCTTGTTAGATGTAAGCTCACTATTCACACATTTTATATACTATTATACCCTTTTCTATTTTCCTCCACTACTATAACCGTCCGCTTTAATACTCAAAACTTCTAGTTACATGACTTTCAACTCTTGTCATAATATGCTCGTACCATGATAACCTCTTCAACTTCTCTCTCACTGTTATTATTTTCAAATTTCCTCTGATATACTCATTCTTAATTTAACATTGTGTGATCAAAGACAGAAATATTTAAAGATAGTTATATACGTTTTGAACTTGAAAAAAAGGCTCTTATTGATCCCCATTATAACTCGATGAACACCAGAAATAACATACTTAGTACTTGTTTCATAAATCTATACTTACTTGAAATCTGTTCTCCAATAATTGTTCCCCTCCAGCACGACCAAGTGCAAACTCATATTCATACTCCCAATCTCTGATAAGAAACAGTAGATCCTGAAACGCTTTGTCTCCGTCAATTGTTTTGTACAAGCCTTCCGTATTCAGTGAAGAACTGTAACAATCATATACTTGTTTATTATTTTATTTTTATGAATTATTAACCACTATTTTCAACGAATAATATAAACTATAAGTGTACGACCTGAGTGAATATAGAATGCGTTCGGCGGGGCGTGCAGCGGAGCGTACAGCGGGACGTGCAGAGTCCAAGAGCGCTCAACGTGTTAATGCATCTGTTTGAAACGAACGCCGCACGCCCCGCTATTCTCCACGCTCGATTTAAGCGTCCACTCTGGCCGTATACTAAGGTTATTTTTGACGAGAATAACATTAATTTTCATTGGTGTAAATCCTAAATAATATCAGGGAAAATGAGTTTGTTGTTTGAGTACTTATGAAAATTTACACGCAGTTTTTCAGTAGTTCAGAACAAAAGTATTGTTCCCGAGTAATAGATCAAATCTACATTATCACGAGCGAAGCGGCTTACAAATGTTAGTTTTATATAAAATTATTTTATTATTAGGACTAGTGTCCTACCATCTTGCTATGGTTTATTATTGATGTTTTCCTTTCCCGAGAGCTCGGACTCAGTTACTAGGATTCGAACCTATATCCTTCGAAGCGTGTCAAAGCTATCACTAACTAAGCCACCATCGCCGTTCAATATTCGCTTTTAAATCTGTGTATTATGTCAAACCAATCTCATTTTCTGATTATAATTGACTACGGGCGCCTACGTTTAATTCACCAGTCAATACCATTCATAAAGTCAATATCTTTTGATTGTAGTCAGCTATCGAAAAAGAAAACTTGCTAAAGTAGGAAACATTGTAGGTCTATGTTGTTATCTTAAATTCGGTTTCTTGCTTATATAATTTTCAATGTCTAATTTGTTATCAATTTTTTGGTACCTCTAGATGTTGGAGATAATCTTCTTTGATGTTACCGGAAATATTGTATATCTGTACGGAGGACAGCAGAGTGGATAGAGCGAATATTGTGGAGGAATCTCTCATGCTGCTACGGTTGTCAAACGTACCCTGCGTGTCCATTAGGAGTACAGCGACCTGGGAATTAAATTTAAGGGATATATAATTAAACACAATAGTAAGCAATTGGATCAGACATCTTCATCAGCCTCTATAAAGCTCAAATTTCGTTACAGACGTGGTATCCGTTCAATGAAGAGATCTCACTCTTAGGAACCTATGTCCCCAAATTGTCGGGGCAGAGGGCAGACACAATGCTTCTCCATCTTTGAAGAATGGAGAATCTTCTTAATTATATTGAAGATAATTTAGTACAAAAGTCATCGTAGTTTTTTCTAAGTTTGATTTAATTTCTACCAAATCCAAAAACAATAATTCGTGTTTATTTGAAGTTTGTTTAGGAAAACATTAAACAGTTATTATTATAAACAATTGTAATTTGATGTAACGATTTGTACACAAATCAAGGACGCAAGAAAAATTGTAATAATAATCATTTTATAATTATGTAAATTACATAATAGAGGTTTCTTCCAAATTTTTAAAAAATTAACCGCGAATAACGGACACGCGGTTTACATTCAAAATATGCAAGCTTTTTAATACGTATCAGGAAATGTTGGCAATATTTTTGACAATTATTTAATATCAATGTGTCTCAGAGATAGTATATACACTAGTAGAATGATATTAGTTAAAAGAGAAGCAAATAATTATGACTCATAAAACTGCCTGTGACTGCGGGGACAAAGAGAAGCCAAGCTAGAAAATCCTCGACGGCTGGAGATGGCTCATCTACGATCATTATTTACTCTGATTACTACAGAACGGAGTATCCCTTACTAGACTTTTGATGTATCATTAAAAACTCAAAAACTTTATGATGTTGAGATTCTATAAGAACGCCCTGAAGGGCACCTATTATTTCCTATGAATACATCTTTACATTTCTTTTACTTTGTACAATTTTCTCCTACTATACATATAGTCATATGGACTCACAGTTGATAGTTAATTTAAATTGTGTCTCCACCACAATATTGTTCTCAATCCCGTTTCGAACATCTAATGCTAGGAGGTTAATATGCGATTTACTGGCTGAATAGATCTCTCTCTCTCTCTCAGATTTTGATACTCTGATTGAATTATGTTTTTAATTTTTCAAATGAAGATATATATAGTAATTGTAGATATGTGTATCTATCAACGCAGAGGCTTTTATTTATTAAAAATTTTTACACACGTAGGTTTATTTAAAGTTCCACAGTACACGGAAACTCAGTAGAAATACAGTGTTTATCAGTGAATATGCTTTGAAACTGAACTTATGAACTAATCACACAGAAGTAGCAAAATTAAAAGAAGCCTGTATTTTGGATGCATACAACCGTGCGGCTTGTCGACATAACAAACTATATGAAATTGAAATATTAACAATATTGTCTCGATATACTTTTATCTTCCATCTTCTTTGTAAAGGTTATGTTCTGATTATATTTTTCTTACCTTCTCTCCCGAGGGCAAGTCGCAAACGATTGGATTGGACCATATGAGGATGCCTGTTGTATTCCTGGTGGAACCACCGCGCCAACTGAATCCAGTCAAGGGCATATTTTCGTCGCCCAACCATTCACCACTTTGATTACGTGCATTCTCCTATAAGAAAGGACCTTTTTAATATTAACACATTCTAGAAACGAATTAATATTCAATTTAATGATATTTCTACGAGAATTGTAACTTTTAAAGCAGCAGAATGCATCTTTGTAACGGTTTGCAAGAAATTTTTACCTCGGAATAATTGTTAAGAAAAAAGTTTTATATAATAGATTTTTTTTTATTATATTGGAGCATATTCTACATAGAAATTTCTTCTTCTTTGCTATATTTCAATATAAGTGAGTTTGTAACTAAACATATCGAAAGGAAATTTTATATTTAACGTTAATTCTTATACTTAAAAAGAAACGCGTCATATTTTAAACCAACACAAGTCTGTTTTTATCTCCAATGTCTACAACCATCTTTGTTCAATGTTAACCGTTGAACTTATGAATTGTAATCGTAAAAGTTAATTGTAATGGAAACTGTTTCCTAGTAAAATTAGTATTTCTTTTGAAATCCGAAACCGTTATTTCTTTTTTTAGAGAAATTTGCACATTTAGAGACTCACCGATGCGTTTAGATATCTAAGGAATAAGTTGAGCATGAAGGACTTGCCGCCACGGAAGACACCTGCCATACTGACCACTACCACGGGTAAATCTTTAATATCATCACGCATTAATATCCGCGTCAGAGCGACCTCATCGAGGAGGTAGGCTTGTTTGCTGACCAATGTAACAACTTGCAAGGCCTGTGGTGGCTCTAGCACTCCAACTGCCGGCAGTGCCGGCTTTGTTGCCGTTGCCATAGTCGCTGCTGTTAATGTGCTACTAGTTCCTGCACTAGTGGCTGTTACTTTCACCGACGTTGAAGACGATGTAGGTGAACTTGACGATTTCGTGTCTTTAAAAAATAAATATTACTTAATAAAATTACAATGGCTTGCAAATAAAACATTTATAACAAGTAACTTCACTCGACGTTTTCTCAATCGCCTCTTATCCTGAATAATAATTATACTCGTATAAATGAATACACATTGTATTTGATAAATATAATTATATGATAAATATAATATCTTTGGAAATAATAAATTAAATCTGGAAACTCCAAAATGCAAAACCAATAGGAAAATTGTCTAGGCTTGCAAATTATATCCTATTTCTTTGTAAACAATTTACTAAGTGGTATTAAGAATGATTGCATTTTTCACGTAGTTGTTACAAGTAACTTTTCTACTGATATATCTAGCAAACGTAAAGAAGATGAGTTTACAAGTATTAATTACATTATATTATTATAACGGTAATGAAGAAGTTATCGGAAATACCCATTATCTCGTTTCCAACGTAATGGATGGATTTCGAAATGATAACGGTAAACTTAGAAAGGATATTCCAAACAATAAATATATAACAAGAAATGATTCTGACTCAGCAGCTAACTCGTTTGGTGATCCCATTAGGAAACGTAATTATAAATCATAGAACATAATTTAGCATTTAGAGAAGAAAAGCGTCGTTATCAATTAGTATTAAGGTAGGACAATTCGGCTAGTTTAGTTTCAGGCAGCAGCTTAAATGATAAAATGAAACAATGAACATAGATGATTTGAAAACTAATTTACCTGTAGTAACCATTTTGGGGACCGTTCTCTTCCACAAACACTACTTAAATTGCTGTTCCTGCTCTGGCACTGGCTTAACTGAGAAAAAACAAAATATTTTCAGAATTTTACACACGTGTTTGTAATCATCAATTATAACTAGGTTTGGCCCGCGGCTTCTATTCAATAATATAAATTGCTCTATCCCTCACGAAAAGTTTCTTCTGTGGATTAAATATAGCCAATGGCCTTTTTTCACCCCCTTGAAAAGCTGTACACAAAATTTCATAACGATCGATTTATTGGTTTAGGTGTGAAAGCGTTTATAATATTGTACTGTATATTATAATAGTATTGTATGTATAATGAAACTAAGGCTGACAATACCGATACGACCATATGAGTGTTGGTCCATTATTAATATATACATACATATAATAAAACTGTACCAAACCTGTACATTAAATTTCTTTTTTGAAAAGTATAATCGGGGTGAACTTTGTTATCGATATAAAAGCCAGAAATAATCATTTCCAATTTTTGTCTATCCCTGTGTACGCATATCATTCTGAGAGTACTGAACCACTTTTGATGAAACTTGACACAGTGATGACTAATATTATAAAGAAACACCTGGGATACCTTTGTACCGAAAAACGGGGCTTTTCAGGATAACGGACGAATGTTATAAAAAAATTGTAGTTAATGAAATTCTTGTCGGATTTTTGTAAATTTTATTTCTGCTATATATAGCAGACAGATTAGCTAAAGATGTATGCTATATTCCAATTGCCTGTGCTCCCTGAAAAACGAATAACAGAAAAACGGTAGTTGAGTTCCGAACCGCCGTCCTCATCAGTCTGTTTTACAGTACGCTATAATTGAGCTTCAGAATTTTGGATTTGACATTCTACAAAACGTTCTGATATCAATTTTTGAAGAATCGACTCATTCAAAAGTTATCCGAGATCAAAGTAATTTCGATTAACCATGTATTATATTATACATGTATTACAATATACTTTCAATAAATATTTAAGATACTAACGAATCTGACGCTAATGTGGTTCTAGAGATTTAAGTAATTAATTTATAATATTTGTTGATCCTGAATACATATATCTATCTATACTGATATTATAAAGAGGTAAAGTTTGTGAGTTTGTGACGTTGTGATGTTGTAGGGGGTAATCTCAGGCACTACTGGTACGATTTGAATAATTCTTTCAGTGTTATATAGCTCATTCACTGAGAATGGTTATAGGCTATATATCATCACGCTAAGACTAATAGGAGCAGAGCACAGATGAACAATGTTTCAAAATCGGGATGTTTTTTTCTTTTTGAGAACTGCTGCGTTTTAGTGTATCTATTCCACGCGAACGAAGTCGCGGGCATAGACTATTACTTAATATTATACAAAGGTAAAGTTTGTGAGTTTGTAATGTTGTAGGAGGTAATCTCAGGAACCACTGGTCCGATTTGAAAAATTATTTCAATGTTATATTATATATTATATGCTCATGTATCGAGGATGGTTATAGGCTATATATCATCACGCTAAAGCCAACAGGAGCGGAGCACCAATAAATAATGTTTAAAAATCGGGGATTTTCTACCTCTTGAGAGCTTCCGCTACGTGTTGGCATTAGCCCAAAGTATCTATTCCACACGAACGAAGTCGCGGGCAGGGGGCTAGTGTTAAATAAAATCACTTGTCTGTTGATCTGGATTATAAAAACGAAGAAACAGGAATAAATCTACAGCCCATGAATAAAATTTCACTTATTATTAAGCGCTAACTATTTAAAAATATTTTTTCAATAAGATAACAAAAGGTAATAAGTAGTTTTATTTTTTTTAACTAGAGTCTAGAAACAAAATTTCAGTTAGTTTTAAAACATTTAAAATAATTGATTTTATTATAGAATATTAATAGAATTAGAAGAAAACAGCTAAATTGATAATAAACTTTGATCTCGAATTACTTTTGAATGAGTTGATTCTTCGAAAAATGATATCAAAACTTTTTTGCACAGCATTCTATTCTCTACAAAAATATTCGATGGATATTGCAAAGTGATTTGTGGTTCATTAGTTATAAAAATGAAAAGATTTTTTTTTCCTGTGTTATTCTTATGGTAAATCGAAAAGTGTGATGCGGACAACCTTAATATTGATATTCATATAATATTGATATTCATATTTTCAGAGGCCTTTTTTAAACGCCCTACTATTTGCATTTAAAAAGTTAATTAAGTGGGTATGAGAGTTATATATAGTAGTTAGAACAAGAAACCAAAGAAAATATCAGACTGATGTTAAAAAGTGTTGACACTAAGCTTATATTACTAGTCGTTTTGGATATAATAATAATAATTTACAACATGAAGGACATACCTGGAAGCTATGAGTACCGTAAGCTGATTTCTTTTATTACTAGTTATAAGAATTCAGATATTGGTTAAGAACAAGCAGTAAAAGGTCGAAGTTAGGTAGACACGTCCACTTTATACGCAGATACCTCACCAACTGATATGTTGCGTATGCACAGAGTACCTTTTATATGCTGACACGACAATTAGGAATAGGAATACGAACGGTACATCGATGTTTCCAAACATCGATATATCTATACTAATATTATAAAGAGGTAAAGTTTGTGAGTTTGTGACGTTGTAGGGGGTAATATCAGGAACTACTGGTCTGATTTGAAAAATTCTTAGAGAATGGTTATAGGCTATATATCATCACAATAAAACCAATAAGAGCGCAACACCAATGAAGAATGTTTCAAAATCGGGGTCTTTTTTCCTCTTAAGAGCTTCCGCTGCGTGTTAGAAATAAAGGATATCTTTATTCCACGCGAACGAAGTCGCGGGCAGAGACTAGTCGTTTATAAGCAACGAGCATCATGTTGAGCCTCCTAACATCGGCGATACATCGCTATGTATTAACGATGCAATGTTTGGGAGTTTTTGACGGGATTTCGGAATGTCATGTAGTAGACTTTATATTTTATTCATAATCTTGTATTATTTGGCTCTGTATCTTGAATTATTGATGGTATTTTACCTAATATAATTTGGATATTGTGCACAAATGGATCGGAAATAATATCATGGAGCATGAATTCTGACTTGCTACAAACACCCGATTAGGCCTCCCACGGCAGCGACTCAAGCCTAGGTTCGATCTCTCGGTAGGGAGCCCTAGAGTACGTTGCTTGCGCGATATGGTGATACACAAATATACATCACTGCTACAACACTACACGATCACCCCCATACACATGCATGCCTACACGCTTACACATGAAATTGGAAGGGTTTACTTTTTTCCCCTTATCGAACTGAAAAACTCTCAATTTTGCGATAATAAATATATGGGGGAGTTGTTGAGGTGTGTATGCTTGATACACATATACGTTTCAACAACTCATACACATATGAATAGTTAGCTAGGTTAGTTAAGATAGGTCGCGATTTTGTATGCAACAGGCAACAGCCAAGTCGAGGTGTGCCGTGCACCCTGGAGCTGGTTGCCATAATAAAATCGGCTGAGTGCCTTAAGCGCTCGCCTTAGTAGTCCGGTGAAGCTGTTAAGACCTTGCTGGGTCAATAGCGTAGACATATCAAAAAAAAAAACTTACTACAAAAACTCTCAGGAAAGTCCTAACAAGACGGCCACCATCTTGTTAGTTCATTGAAATTATATCGAAAAACTTGTAATATCGTTACTCACTCGACAATGGCAGTAATAGTCTACTAGAAAATCGGATGCCAAAAATAAAATAGAAGATGTTTTAAGAACGATGTTTTGTGATGTGTACCGCCATTTATTGTATTCTCTTCCCGTTACTTTCGTCACATGTAAGGAAGAAAATGATATATCGCCGTTTTAAAACATCGAACGGTTGTACTTGCTAAGCATAAGGTTGCTAAAATTATTGTTTTTGAATTCTATTTCACGAAATAAAAATAAGTTATCAATTTTTAAATATACTTTCTCATCATATTTCATCATTAATTGTTCATAATATTATATATTCAAACTATAGACGAGACAGTCTGAATAGACATATTAAGAAATCTAGAAATCGCAACAGTGTTTACAACATACAAAACCATTTTCAAAAGATTCACGTGGTGCCAGAAGATTTGCCTTAAAGCATCATTTTACTTCCTTCTGCTTATGAGTGAGAAAATGCTTAACACGTCTTTACCAAGCGTAATATTTAAATTTAATAAAATCCTGTACATAACGCAACATAACAATCGAAAGAATAACAAAGTAAATTAATTTTAGACATAAACAAATATTTTCCACGAATTTGTATGATTAATTTTTTTTTTTTATATCATATAGGAGGCAAATTAACACGCGGGTCACCTCTTGTTAAGCGAGCACCGCCCTCCATAGACACTAGCAAGCCCAGAGGAGTCGCAAGTACGTTGCCAGCCTGTGTTTGAGGGAATGGAGAGAAAGGAAAGGGGGAAGGGAGAGGAGAGGGGAGGGGAGTTGGGTCTCCGGCGCTCTCACTGACCGAACGAAACGCCGCAATGCAAGCACTGTTAGTTCACGTCGGTTTTCTGTGAGAGATTGTCGCTACCCCGGACGAGTCACCCATTCATGCATGAAACCAACAATAGCTTCAGCGTGGCTCTAAACTATCACCTACTAGTCCTACAAAACTATCACTAGAGTCATAGATTGAATGTGTCTTAGATATAATTTATACAATATATTGTATAATATCCTTGTTTTGTATGAGATTGAAATAATGTATTTATTTATTTTTTGTTCTACTCTTCTCTCGTACTTAACTAGAGCAGTCATTCAAATTACAAATACTTTTCATAGAGCAGATCGATTTTTATTGAACAAAGACTAAATTATTCTCGAAGATATGCTTTATGATTGAATACTAAGGTGGATGCTACTTTGCACTTCCGCCTGGACTTCATTGACCACTATTACGTCTAACTACAACAAAAAGAAAATCAATTATTAATAAATATATATTTTGTATATATTAATTATATCTTGTATAATTAATATAGATATATAATCAAACAAAATGCTTTATGATTTTATTGTTAAACCAGCACTCTAGCGGTGATGCGTGTTCATGCAAACAGACAGACAGACAGACATTTCTAAAATTACAACGTATTTTTAACCGACTTCGAAAAAGGAGGAGGTTCTACGTTCGGTTGTATGTTTTTTTTTTATGTATGTTAATCGATATCTCCGTCAATTGTGAACCGATTTTAATGATTCTTTTTTTGTTTGATTCGGCTATACTCCAAGGTGGTCCCATATAAATTTGAATAAAATATTCAACCCCTAAAGGGGTTAAATATCGTTTATTTGATTTTCACCCAGTTCGTGTCTACGTATTTTCGTGTACTTGAAACCGATATCAACAATTTTATTTGAAATTTGATAACTGGTAATGGTGTTCTTGAAATTAAAAAAAATACAACCATAAGGGTTGAAAATAAAGGGATGAATAAAGCTTATATGAATAAATAAACTTTCCCATAAGCTAATTTTAATTAAAACTTAGAACAACCTGTTGTAAGAATATCATTTAATCAATCCTGAGTTGATCATGAAAATGAAGAATGGAACTCCTCAACGGCTTACAGCAGCTATCTTGTGTTTGGGTACATATGACTCGTTTTGACGAGGACTTACATGTGGGATTATGACTCTTGAGGCAATTCCCGTGAAGCGGACATTAGGAAAGATGAGGTTCTGAAATTCGTTCACAATCAACCTAATTTGACCAGTTAGATCTAGTACGGTATAATATCATGTTTGTTTGTCAAGTTATGAACTTCTGAAGAGCAATTACTTCTATATCAAATTAAATCAAAGTCATGTACTCGAAAAATATCTAGAAGTATGGTGGTAAGCCACTTTATATTTTTCTTTATTCTTTTAGTTATTGTTCAGACCTCTCGGTATTATTATAAACATTACAAGTATACAGGTAGCCGCTTATATATAGGTAGTCTACTAGCTAGCCTAGCTACTAGAAGTCTAATTACCATCACTATGAACGAATTTCACCTTTATTTGTTGTCCACTTTACATAAAATACAACTGTTATCAAGAAGACCGCAGCTATGATCAAAGTAAGAGCGTAAGCGTTGCGGAAGGATTAATAGATTAAGATTCTTAAAACCACTAAACCTTACTTATTCTATAATTAATTAAAACCATATAAAATATATTTACATACACTAAAAAAGGAAAAATAAAAATTTTTACAAAAAAAAAATTGAACCGACTTCGATATCAAAAACTTATAAAGCACTGAAAAGTGAAAAATAAATATATTATTAAATTAATCAAATTAAATAAAATATATGAATTTTTGCGCTACCTAGAGATATACTGGAAGTCGGTGCCAACCGAAAATCATATCTACATAGGTACGAAGTCCACTCTCACGTCTACTGATATGTATCTGTATAATAAACAAATAAAAATAAATAAATAATGTAATATATTTTTCTACCTGTAACAACATTGAAATTTCGGTTGGCACCGACTTCCAATATATCTCTAGGTAGCGCAAAAATTCATATATTTTATTTAATTTGATTAATTTAATAATATATTTATTTTTCACTTTTCAGTGCTTTATAAGTTTTTGATATCGAAGTCGGTTCAATTTTTTTTTGTAAAAATTTTTATATTACTTAATCCTACACACCTGCAAAGTACAGACATGATAAAATTACATTCTTATCTTTTATCTTCTTCATATATAAATTTCTTCTGTACGTGTGTATGTATATCACTGAACTCCTCCTAAACGGCTGGACCGATTTTGATGTAATTTTGTGTGCGTGATCGAGTGGATCCGAGTTTTTTTTATTTATTGAAGCACGACATAGTGACTGCACTATGCCTGATGTTAAGCATAGTACAATCCAAAAACATCGGCAACCACCGAGAGACAGATTATCCATTGCCGGTCGCAGCTGTCATGCCGGCCATAATGACGAAAGTCACCCGGTACTGGATATGCACAAGCTGATCACGAAAAGCGACGCGCAGAAGCGACTATTACGGGCTTTTTCACCATATACATGGTGGTTGCGACTCAGTCAGGCTGTAAAACCCTACCACCCCGCTTTCGCCATTGCCTCGTTCATTATTCAGCAGGGTGCACCACGTGCAGGTGAGGTTGGCTTGGGTGTCCAAGTCTTAAGATGTTACCCGTTACCCCTTACACCCCAGAATAGCTTAGAGTCACAATTGGACCCGATAGGTGGCGCTGCGGTCGACTTTAAGAATATTTTTTAATGAAAATGCAGGAAAACGTCTGCCCGGCCCGCTTGTTATATGTATAGATAGATGTTTCAGTATTCAACGTGATTCCATACTTTTTTTCGAACTGACTACGCTGTTGGCCTAGCAAGGCCTTAACAGCTTCACTGGTCTACCTGGCTCCATAATTACCTTCTGTAGTAAAATTTGAGGAAGCAATATTAGACGAAACAAAACGATGTAACTGTCATGGCAATAACGGGAGATAGTGCTTTATTCCTTGCTATGTAAGGTTCGATTCATAATAAATGTTGTTTTGCTTTTCGTTTGTGACAAGAATAATTTAAAACTTTTATTCGTTTAAGTGACGAATGATCGTGTTAAATAATAGTCCCTGGACGACCGAGCCTAGTTCGGTTCTTTAAAAACATTTTTAAATTAAAATAAACTGGTACGTTTGCCTCACAAAATTATCTTTTTTTACCAAAAAAAATTTAAAAGAGATGTCTTTCTTATAATTATAACAATAAAATTATTTTTTTAATTATAAGAGACTGTTAGGTTTGTCTCACAGAATTAGCATTTTTAGCAACAAAAATATTATTTAAAGAACACATTTCTTTTGCTGTCACTCGGATTCGAACTGGGGTTAGACGGATTTTCAAAGCAGCTGATTTCCATCTGAGCTATTTTTGTTTTGACAGCGGCGGCGAAATTTACCTTTATATTCTAGCCATATTTTTTCATTGCCTGAAAACTCAGTTAAAAAAAGTTATTTATGAATGAAATCTAACTAGATCGATTTATCGTTCCCGAAACTAACCTACATACTAAGTTTCACGGAAATAGATGACGCCGTTTCCGAAATCCTGAATATATAGCAATATAAAAATATACAAGAATTGCTCGATTAAAGGTATTAGATAGATAGAAGATTACATTAGACAGATAGATAAATTAGATTTTCAATATTCGTAATGTAATTACTTGGTATCATGGTTGTAATTAGGTTGACCTTAAAAGTGTTTTCAAGCTTTTCTCTCCGTTTGTTAATAAACAAATGTAGCTGTAGAAGTATACGAGTATATTCACACGGTAATGATTTAGTTTTCATTTTGTACGTGACAATTAATCTAATTGTTATTGGTAATCGGAACTTGAGGGCAAACAAACTTTATTTATATAAGATAAATTAGTCTCTCAATGTGTATATACGAAATGTAATAATTAATTATAATGATTTTTAATATTTAAATAGATTAATCTTGTTAGTCATACTTCATTCTGTATAAGATAAATTAGTCTGTCAATGAGTAATAAAAAATATGATAATTATTTACAAATATTTACAATAGAATAACCTAGGGGTTTAACCATGATTTTATCACGTGATATAGCGTTCAGATATGTCATCCCCATACATTTTACATTCTTCCGTTTTCTATTTGCGTTAGTGATTGTCGATAAGCAACTTGGTTAGGCCCCCTTGTTAGTCATAATACATTCTAAATGTTACTTGTGCATATAAAAAAATCTATAAATACCATGACTTGAGAAAGTCTTTATCCCGTAGTGGTTCTTTCTGTACAAATCAGTCACACAATAAGATTGTTAAAATATGTCCAAAAACCAATAAAATTCGTAAACTATAATTGTACTTATTATTTTATAAAACAAATTTCAAGATTGAATCAGAAATAAAACTATTTCAATATTATGGTGGCTGTTACCGATTTGGGATGTTTGAGTGACTAACTCAAGGGTGCACGGCATACCTTGGCTTGGGCTGTCACCTGTTTTGTGCAAAAATCGTGACCTATCTGCGATAACCTAAGCTAAGCTATCTAGATATACGTATATGAGTTATTAAAACATGCGTGTGTACCAAGTATGCGTGCTTCAACAACTCCTATATGTATTTTGTGACGGATAATTTTTTCTAAATTATATAGGATAGGATAAGGAAAAATAAGGGTAGAACTCTTTATCGTTTATTTCTCTGAAAAAGAAATAGAGCGTGTGAGCGTGTAGGCGTGCACGCGTGTATAGGTGATGTATGTGATGTTGTAACAGTGATATAAGATTTTGTGTCACTGTATCGCGTGAACAGCGTACTCAAGGGCTCCACGCCGAATGCACTGACCTACGCTTGAGCCGCTGCCGAGGGGGGCATAATCTGGTTATGGAATGGCGGGTCGAGTTAATTACGAGAGAAGAGTAGTAATAAAAAGGCATGAGAGGTCTATGGACCCCTGGTCGGAACGAAGTTCCCTTCCCTTTTACGTAGACGTTTGCTATACAGTCATTATATTTGGTTTGTGATAAGAAACATATGACACATATATTTGTAATCCAATTTTATTTAATTCTTGGGAAATACGACATCGGTCGTATTGTGTTTACTTGTAGATTGTATTCAGTATTATTATATACTAGCTTTAACCTGCGGCTTTGCACGCTGACAAAAAAATTAAAAATTACATTTTGTTATCAGTATTGAGTTTAGCTTCGTATCCTTTTTTTATTTTGGTATTACATACAAACACTTAATTATTATTATATGTATAGAAATACATAGATTGTTATGTCAAATTATTCGTTTAAAAATTCTTTTAGTTGCTGTGAAGATTTATTCGAGAAATTAATGTTGAAATCTCCAGTCATAATAAATGTAAAATGAATGAAAAAAGAAACTGTATCCGCTAAGTATATAAGATCCACGGTTAGAACGCTGTAACAGAGGTAAGAAATGAACTCTGGAACGTCTAATAATTTGTATATATTGTAAATATGTCGAAAAAAAATATATTTTTGTTAAACTACAAATTGTAACACAAACAATGACAATTATTGTCTAACTAGAGATACATTACCAATTTTCTTGTAGTACAGTGTTTTACCGATAGCATAATAAGATATTCTTATACAGATTAGGTATTTATCTATGAAATAACCGTTTTGTATGAAAAAATTTAAACGATATTTTTTCATGTATTTTTTTTTTTGTATCGAAGCAATCAGCCATGCAATCAATGCATCTTTGCCAACGCAGTGGCAGTTTATTGATGCCCTTCTTAAATAAATCAGCTGGACGGGAGGCAACAACTTCTTCAAAGGCATTTTGTACTGCCTCTCGGGTATTGAATTTTTTTCCCGCCAAGGAGTTATCCGAATTCCGGAAAAAGTAGTATTCTGTAGACGCAAGGTCTGGTGAGTAGGGCGGATAACGGAGAACTCCCAACCCCAGTTCTTGCAACTTGGAGACCGTCTGCTGTGCAGTGTGAGGTCGCGCGTTGTCGTGCAGAAGCAGCGGAGACGAGCGATTGACCAATGCTGGTTGGAGATGTGCCAGCATCTTCATCATTGTGTTCAGTTCTTCACAGTACATATCTGCAGTAATGCTCACCCCGTTTGGTAAGAAGCTGTGATGAATCACACCGGCGCTAGACCACCTAACAGTGACCATCACTTTTCTAGGGATAAGTTTTCGTATAAGGCATTGTTTAGGTGCTGAACCAGGATCCAACGAACTTACTGAGCGCTTGCGGTTATCAAATAGAATCCATTTTTCGATCCATTTTAACAATGCGGTTCAAAATACCTTCATTTGTGTGTCTGTTGAGCAGTACACGGCACGTCTCGACGCGTACATCGCGCTGGCGATCATTGAGTTCGTGGGGCACCCTTTTGTCAAGCTTTTTTACCTTGCCAATTTGACGCAAATGGACCAATATTGTTTTGACGCTAACATCGAAAGCTGCTGCTAATTCAGCTGTAGATTGTATATCATCAGCTTCCACAATCGCCTTTAATTCGTCATTGTCGACCAAAGTCTTCGGACGACCGCGAAGTTCATTTTTCAGGTACGAAATTCCCAGATCGGAAGCGAGCAAACCAATAACAGGTTGTGCATTGGTTTGTATTGTTAGCTCCGTAAACGTCGTTGACGTTGGGTGCCGCTTGTGCCGCGTTGCTGCCACGACGGTACTCATATTCCATAATCACTCGAATTTTTAACGTATCCATGATGACAAAAAAGATTGAAATGCGATGAAAATGTAACACTAATCAATAAAGAAATGACTACTTTTGGAAAAAGAAATCCATGTTTTTAAAATAAAATTAATTTGAAATTAGAATTCTTAGCCAAACAAAAATTATTCTGATTTGAAATGGCCAGTACTGCGGAACAACAATTCCTTATTATAATAAAATTGTAACTAGGCCAAATCTGTACATTACATTTTTTTGAAAATTATAATCGAGGTTGACTTTGTTATCGATGTAAAAGCCAAAAATAATCTTATTACAATTTTTGTCTATCTGTATGTCCCTGTGAATACGTATCACTCTGAAAGTACTGAACGCATCTTGACGAAACTTGACGTTGCTTTTTGTCCCATAAAACGCAAGGGATTCTACAGGGAAACGGAGGAAAGTCAAAAGTTTGTAGTTAATGAAGTTCTTAATAAAAGTAATAACCGATTTGGTTCAGACAAAACTGCAAGGGTCAGATATATAGTAAATCATTTAACTTGGCCCAGGTGAACTGAAATAACGTTCCCGTGTTGGGTAACGGGTAATATCATACTTGTATCTATGTAGCACATGATTTATCTTACTATATAAGATACAATGTTAATTGTTTCATATCCACTGGTGGAAACTGGTGAAGATCTGTTCAGTAGTTTTTGAGTTTATCGCTAACAAACAGACAGACCTGGCAGAGGACTTTGTTTTATAATATGTACTCGCAGAGAAAACAGTTTAAAGCTATTTTCTTCTCTGTTTGCAAAACAATTTAACACACAGACTCTCACACTCTCACAGAAAACCAACGTGAAGTATCAGTGGTTGCATTATTGCGTTTCGTTCGGTCAGTGAGAGTGCTGGAAAAACCAACTTCCTTTTTCCTTCCCTCCCTTCCTCTTCCCCGACCCCAATTCCCCACCAACACAGGCTTGCAATCCACTTGCGACTCCCCTGGTGTTGCAAGCGTCTATGGACGGTGGTGATTACTTAACATCAGGTGATCCACTTTCTTTTGCCTCCTATGGTATAAAAAAAAACAATTGTGATAATAATATTTATTGAATACAATTCTTATGTTTACATAGTAGGGTTAGTTGTATACATGTATTATTGGTCTATTGTTACATCGATGCCTCGTGCTGCTGGATTAGAATTTATCGCAAGCACTTTTTATTCTCTGTAAATAAAATTTAAAAAATAAATTTATAAATCTTGAAAGGATTATTTATTACACAGTGCGCGTGTGACCACAGTCTCCCCTCATGTTAAGTGACGGTGTGCTCTAAGATGGTAAACACGCTAAGCCTAGAGGAGAACTGGTTCTCAAGTACAGCTGCATAAATTTATAAATTATAAATAAAATATTTTCAATTTTAGCGAGACAACTAGCGGACAGTGAGTTTAGAAAACCTCTAGAACTGTGCCATCGTTTCATCACGGTGTTTTCTTTTATCGGAAGCCCCTCTCAATGTAAGAATTCAAAGATACTTCCATCGTCGCCGTGTCCGAACACACTGCCTCTGAGTAAACCATCTTCAAAATGTAGATATATTTTGGCAGCTACTTCAGAGGCAGTCCCGTGTTATTGTATAAGCTAAACCATTGGTTAATATCAAGTATATTGTGGTCAAAATGCTCACCCTATAAATAAGAAATTAAATAAAGGGCAGTATACTTTATATCTTCTATTACGAACAATGATTTTTTCTTTTTTTTTCTCTCGAAATGACTACGCTATTGACCCATCAAAGTCTTAACAGCTTCACCGGACTACTAAGGCGAGCGCTTAAGGCACTCAGCCGAATTTATTATGGCAACCAGCTCAAGGGTGCACGGCACACCTCGGCTTGGCTGTTGCCTGTTGCATGCAAAATCGCGACCTATCTTAGCTAACCTAGCTAACTATTCATATATGTATGAGTTGTTGAACCGTATATGTGTACCAAGCATACACGCCTCAACAACCCTTCCATATATTTATTATCGGAAAATTGAGAGTTTTTCAGTTCGATAAGGGAAAAAAAGCAAACCCTTCCACTTTCATGTGTCAGCGTGTCGGCATGCACGTGTGTGGGGGTGATCGTGTAGTGTTGTAGCAGTGATGTATATTTGTGTGTCACCGTATCGCGCAAGCAACGCATTCAAGGGCTCCCTACCGAGGGATCGAACCTAGGCTTGAGCCGCTGCCGTGGGAGGCCTAATCGGGTCCGAACTAAGATAAAACAAAGCTTTGGCTTACACTACTTGCTGGGAATATAAATGTTAGTAAAGACGCCGAGGGGTTGGTAGTGGAGTTCAGTTGGCTAAATTTTTTAAGTTCGGTGTAAGCAACGCAGCATAATGGCTACACATTCTTGCTGTATTACGTCAGTACATTGTAATTACCATCAGTAACAGAGCGTCCAGTCCATCTATACTATATCTAGTATACTAAATCAATATCAAGATGTTAGCTTTCTCATAAAATTTATAACCGATATGAAATATTATTTTTGCCTAATTCTCCCGTTTATCGAGGAATGTTTTAAACGAAACTAGCCTTTTCCCGCGACTTCGTTCGTATGAAATAGTTACTTTGGGCTAATGCTTATGCAGTGGAAGCTCTCAATAAAAAAAAAAAACGATTTCGAAACATTCTTCATTGGTGCTCCGCTCCTACTGGTATTAACGTGCTGATATATAACCTCTACCCATCCTCGATAAATGAGATATAACACTGAAAAAAAAATTCCAAATCGGATCAGTAGTTCTTGAGATTACCCCCTACAACGTCACAAACTCACAACTTTACCTCTTTATAATATTAGTATAGATTATTTGACGCTATGACCCTAAGGGGCGAACTAATAACCGTAAACATAAATCAACATATGCTCGGCTGGGTAAACATTTTTTTTATGTCATATAGTAGGCAAACGAATATGCGGGTCACCTGTTGTTAAGCGATCACCGCCGTCCATAGACACTAGCAACCCCAGAGGAGTTGCAAGTGCGTTGCTAGCTTATGTTTGTGGGAATGAAGAGAAAGAGGGAAGGGAAGGAAGAGGAGAAGGGAGGGGAGGGGAGATGGGTCTCCGGCGCTCTAACTGACCGAACGAAACGCAATAATGTAAGCACTGTTACTTCACGTTGGTTTTCTGTGAGAGGGTGGTGCTACCTCGGACGAGCCGACCCATTCAGGCTGAAACCAATAATAGCTTCAGCGTAGCTCTACCATTACAGAATAGGTAGAGAATATACAGAGTATAAAGTATAATTTTATCATACCTTTTCGAGATCCTCGAGATAAGAATCATATGCGTTGGTCGTGGATTTGCGTCGTTTAGTGTAAAAGAGCTCCATAGCCGCCTCCTTGTTCTTCTTATGATGCTTAGACTTATTGGCGCGTGACACAATCATAGGGACGATCAGTAGCCACCAGCCAGTCGGCGCGCAATCTGCTTCCATTCCTTTGTAGTATTTATTGTAGGCCGCTGTCACTGCCGCTGCATTACCAGATTTATTTAACTCCACCAAATCTCTGTATTTGAAGTCCATAATCTAAAAACCAAATATATTCTTATCATCTTACTCAGGTACCAACCACTACGACACATCTGAGAAGCGAGACTATAAGGCGACCGAAACATTAGTGCCACCCTATTAGAGATACATCAATTCTATACATAAAGAAGAATATTTATATAGAATTGATATGTTATTTACATAACATTAATTTGAACATCGATACTATTTTTTTATTAGATACTTATATTATTTGGCAGAAATGTAAGTAAATTCTTTGACTTCCACAGTGCGGCATATAAAAGTCAAGATGTCGTTGACTACACGCACTTTTATGTCGAAATTATTATAAGGGAAGCTCTGCCCGAATAATTAGTCACAGTACCTACAGAGTGTTAATTGGCTTCCCTGACATGGCTATACTTTCAAATATATTATTGAGTAATAAATAGTTGAATGAAAATCGATCGAGAATGGATTTTTTAAGAAAAAAAATGCAAGGTATGCTGCATCAGCAGTGTGTCAGTCCATTCCAGAAATAATACGATGTGGCAATACAGTCAACCTTAATTGCACTACATCTACTTAAAATTTACATTTCAACTGACAATTATAGGGAATATGTGAGAATTAAATGTTAGCAATAAGTACTGTGGACGTGAAAAAATTAAGAACCCAAATTACTTTTTATATTGTCTTTTTAATATTAGGTATGGTCAGTTCCATTATACTTCATTGAATTCTGACAAACTATCATTGTAGCACGAGTAAAGGCATGTGTTTTTTTTATAACATTTAGTTCTAACTTGTTGAAAATATAATGCCAATATTAGATGTTGTTTTGAGTATGGTCGTGGATGGATATACGGGTAGAGGAAGAGTGAAAAAGGGGTGGATGGATTGTGTGAAAAATGATATGTGCGTAAAAGGTGTGAATTCTGAGATAACATTTCATAGGAGAGAGTGGAAAAAGAAAACATGTTTTGCCGACCCTACTTAGGTGGGATAAGAGTAATGATGATGATCATTAGATGTTGTTTTGGATCAATGTTTATCTCAATGTTCATTTTGGAAATGACTAAATTAATACCAATTTCAAATAAAGTCTAGCATTTTGCGGATAAAAAATACAAAGAAAACTGTGCAAAAAATCTACCGATTACATACTATATGACAGTTAAAAACACTATTTTACAGGCAGCCCTAAAACATTGAAATAACAAATGACAGCGATATAAAAATTCTCGGATAAATTGGGTTAGATATATAGGTTAGGTCAGATAAATATAGGTATTAGGTTAGATAGCATTTCTGTCTGGAGGAACATTTTACAAGCTTATAACAACTTTACCTAAGAATTAATATTCACTAACGAGCCCTTAGTATTTAAATTAATAGAAACAAATTTGGTGAAATAAAATTGTGATCAATGATAAAAAAAATGTTGGATAAATTAGGTTACATAGATATTAGATTTATCTAATATATTATCTTTCTTATTATCCCTATATCAGCTAGCTTAGATAGCATTTCTTTCTGGAAAGACATTTTAACAAACTTCTATTTATAATAACTTTACCTAAGCATAATTCATTTTCCCATTCACTAATGAGCATTTATTATTTAGCTGAATAGTTTTTTTTAGTAATATAAAGACGTGGTCAACCTGTGAAAGTAACATTTTCTCGTAATCAACTTCATGTGACTCTTGATTCGGATGGAACATTTGTAAAGCTTGAGTCTTCGCGGTATCCTGTGCCAATCTCAGATCCTCTGGATGGACGCAACAAGTTGTGGGATCCCAGAACGCAGACATGTAGTTATCGTAAAAGTTTAGGGACTGTTGTAGAGCCTTCTTGTTCTTACTTCTGTTTATAAAACTCATTTTTGTGTAGAATTCTAAAATTTTCTGAAACGGAAACATTATTTTAGCGGTTTTATAATGCTTTCATATTATATTTTTAATATCAATACTTCATATGAGTTAGATTTTTAATGTCGTTATAGCAGTAATTATATTCTTTTGGTGTTTATTTTTGACATCCGTTTTAGAATAAATTATACTTGCAGTCTGCATCATTTCATTAAATACAAGAAAATCTAATTTAAAATAATAATTATTTCTAAATGTAAAAGTTTTATATATCTCGTGTACAAAATTTCAACGAAATCGATAAAAAATAAAGGAAACTTTAATATTTTGAAATTATTTTCCTATACAAATTCTCATAGCATTATTGAAAACTAGTTGATGCTCGCGATATCGTCTTTGTCGTTTTTTTATGTTTTGTTTCTGTTTTATGTTTAGGATTAGACAGCGTTTTTGATGAACGCTCCCAGGTGGCTTGACTTTTTCTGACACTTCCAACAATTATCTTTTTTTTCAACCGGGTTCGGCAAAATGACTGCACGGTACCTGATGGAAAGTACAAAGCAGTCTATAAATAACGGCGCCTGTCAGTGTTAAATAGCAACGGCAGTCATCACTATCATGCTGTCCTGCAAAAGTGCTTCTTCATGCCTCGTTTGAAGGACCCCATGTCATATGAGGAAGAGAACACACTGGCTGGGAAGCGATTCCACATCTTCACAGTACGACAAAAATAAGACCTTTCGAACTTATTCCTTCTTGTCGTTAGACTTCAACCAATTTACACAAAAGCTTGACTATTATAACCTAAACCTTCTTCGTGAATCATTCTATCTACTATTGAAAGCCGCATGAAAATTTGTCTAGTAGTTTTTGAGTTTATCACGAACAGACAGACAGACATAGGGTTTCATTGT
Source organism: Antheraea mylitta (assembly GCA_014332785.1). Lineage (NCBI taxonomy): Eukaryota > Metazoa > Arthropoda > Insecta > Lepidoptera > Saturniidae > Antheraea > Antheraea mylitta. The sequence goes on along the minus strand of JACEII010000053.1, from coordinate 1,999,036 downwards.
CAAATGAGGTTGTAATACTAATTTAAATACTCATGTATTATTTCTATACTAATAATAACGTATCATTTTATTCTTAATAAGTTTATTTTTCGTCAGGTGAATCAAGAATGTCAAGTAATGTTAATAACAAATGGACAAATTATCAGCAAATGTGTAGAAATGTCACTTACCTGAGACATGTCGGTTTTATAAGGATCTTCATCGTAATTTGATGCCCGGTTTCTTTTATTATCTAATGTTTTGGCAGCGTTAGCAAAAGCCTTCTTGTGTTCTTCAAGAAAGTCGTTCTCATCTAGAGGCGGCTCTTGAGCGCATAAATTGCTCATAGTTGTAGAATAAGTTGATCTGATCTCAGACACTACCAGTCTATTATTTATATCGTTAGTAGTCCGCAGAACTTCCAGTTCTTTGTTGAAACTCTGCAATAATCGGTATTATTTTATTTATTGCAATAATAACGCTATACTATATTGTTATATATTGTTAGTCGTGGTGGTCGAGTAATTTGACTAATGAAATGTTAATTCGATGTCCGCTGTTTCAAACCTCGGCGTGCACCGACGAATTTTTGGGAATTCTCGTACATTCACTAATTTAAAGTGGCTGACAGTGAATCAAAATTGTGAAACCTGAACCTGAAAAACATTCTTGTTATGCCACCATATGTAGGAAAATATAGAATTGTGAATTTATCGATTTTTAATATCACCTTTACGTCGTGATAATTATGCTCATATCTACTTCCGAATAAGGTCTATGGTCCTATAGTGTTTCTCTTACAGTCTTATATGGTTATAATATTAATTTGGTTTTGACTAATGATTGTGAAAAATAAACGATTAAGAGCAATACAGCCGTTGGTATAGAATTCACGGTTAGGAGCATTTCTTTTTTTTATACTTCGTCTTTTGACTTTCGCTTGACCAACAATCTCACGTAATGTTACCTGACGATATGATCTAAAATGGTAAACATGCTAAACTTAGAGGAGGAACTGGCTCTCAAGTGCAGTTACTGTAACACACCAACCGATCCATGGCGACAGATTACCAACTTGAGGGTAATAGCTACCAGGCGTCGGATTACTAAAAAGTCCTACCACCCTGCTATGGTTTCGTTACGACATTTCCTTTAACGAATGCTCCCATTCAGTTGCAAGAATATGAACCGGTGTCCGTTTTATATATATTGTTAATAAATTGTCTCGTAGTAGTATAATTTATTGAAAAAATAGAGAACTTTTGCTTACTCAGTATTGAGTGACATCCTAGACTAGCGTGTTAAATATATCCGTGCCATTACTCTGAAGAAGGCAACTTGCCTACTGATACAGAATACTGCAAGATTCGGTTTTTTGTGTTTTCTCACGAAAGCAATTTTTTTTTATCAAGTTTGTGTTTTATTTCATCCCACTTGTGACGAAAATTTTCTAATGTAAGCTTCACATTAAGCTTATTCTTCAATTTGAATATTCGTAAATAAAGGTCAATAATAAAGACTAGCACCCTTTGTATGCAAAGGTGTTAGCGTCTTAGATCACATTATCAGTATTGATGATTCCAACAAATTTGGAGGAAGAAGCATGAAGTTTTATCTTGGGACCCATTTTAATTTCTGTTTATTTTATTTTTAGCAACCTATCTTTTAGTAGATACTGTTACTGACATTGTGGCGTAGATAATGATATTACATGTTTCTTACAAAAAATTTAATGAACTAACAAGATGGTGATCTTGTTAGAACCTCCAGGGAGTTTTTATGGCAAGACAGAATCCATGCTCCGTCTTATTATTTCCCACCCACTTTACTTGTGCACAATAACCAAGCTATATTGCGTAAAACACCAAAAACATCCCAAAATATAGAACCAAATAATACAAGAATATGAATAAAATATAGAACCCCATACATGACACGATGCCGTCAAAACTACCTCCAACTTTAATTACACCCTTAATGTCATTGTTAAGTTACCTCAAACTGGTAAAAGATCTATAACTAACAACTCAAATCCATTCACCTTTTTCCTGTAACGTCCAAATTCTCGTCTGTAGTTTCATTAAATGTCGTGATACAATATACCTTGGTTTTTACTTTAAGTGGCCGAACACTTGCAATTATAAAGAATTTTAAATGAGAACCGTTAGCACATTCCACCGATTTTAACAATGTGAATATACTTCGATGCAACTTTCTGGTACCGCCAAACATTACGTTTCACGTTTCATTGACGTTTCAGTGTCATATTCACGTAGTCAATAACAAACCCTATATAGCAATGAATACTATACTTTGAGAAATTACTTAACAGTAGTTATAGTTGTAATCAAAACCTAACATCTGCATTTGCATATCTAGTTATAAAACGTTTGCTGCAATGCATTACAATTTCTCCGATTAAAATTGGGAGAAGAAGGAAAATAAGACATGACATATTTTCTGTATTACAGAATATAGCTATTGAATGATATGTTTCTTATTTACAAAATAATAGTTCAAATGAAGTATCACGTAATTGGCGTGAAAACCAATGCCGTCTCGGTCCTCCACTCTCGACATATTAGATCTTTGTCAAATCTAAAGATGTAAGCTCTTAAGAAATGTATCCAAGACGTAAACAAATAAAATAAAGTAGAATAGGGTTACCTCCAAAAATATAGCTCTTTCTTCGTCTTTGACAGTTAAGTTCTGTTTTCTTTTGGAGTCGAACACCTTAGCTGCTTCCGATACGCCCTCTCTATGAACATTTTCCAAGTCATTCGGATGCAAGCATAGCATTTCCTTTCCGTTTACATTCTTTACGTAGATGTCATATTTATCTTTGCTTTCCGCAATAGCTTTCGCTACTTTGTGTTCGTTCATCATCAAAAACTCTGATAAACGTGTTTCAAAATCCTGGATAAACAAAACCGTTTTAGTTATAAATTTACGTGTAAAGCATTTTTGTCCACTGAAAGTTATATACAGAATGACTGCAAGTAAAGTAGCAGTAATCAAAGATGTGATATTTCGTGGTCACATTAACATATGAAATAATAATATCAAAACAAATACTAATATACACCAAAGAGAACCTTAGCTAAAATTGTTCCAAGACTTAGAGGTATCATGCATTGATTATATGATTTTTGTAGGAAATGTGTGAGAATTCTATATAAATACAAACCAATTGCTGAATGTATATTCAACACTTCTGAACAACTGCAATTATTTGGATAATTTTTTATCGTGTATATGATGTCAGAATAAGGTTTATTTAAAAGAAAATATTTAAAAAATCGTACGGAAAATTAAAACCATTTTGCTATGGAATGGGTTGCCTGGTACGGTGTTTCCCCAGGGTTGTGACATGGGGCTCTTGAAAAAAGGATTAAAATACGCTCTTCAAGATCAGTAACTCAACAGTAATGCCCCCGATGTTGCACTTGTCCGTCATTAACCATTTAACATCAAACGGGTCGTCTGCCAGTTTGTTGTCTTTTGTCATAAAAAAAACATTGAGTTAAAAATCTCCATACAAAAAGTATATGAGTGTGTGACACAGGCGATAGTAGGAAGATCTTCAAAAATATTGAAGACTTGACAGATTGACGTTCAATTGCTAATCACCGACTACGATATTAGCCGGATAGTCGGCCCTACCGAGTAGTCGACATATCTCAAATTTTTACCTTATTTAATTGAGCGGCATATGGCAGACTGTCTTTTTCTAATCCCATCTTCTTTTTGTTTGCGAAAAAGTTCCGAGCCTCGGTTGCGGCTAAATTGTGCATATCTCTGAGAGCAGATTTCGGCCAACTTGGTTCGTTCGGGCCACAGTTATCATTCATAATCGATTCATAGAGATCCCGCGCCTCGCGCACTGCTGACAGCATGATGGCTTCTGACGTCGCCTTTTCAAATAAACACAAGGAATTGGAATGATTTATTGGAATTATTCATTTTATTACACACTCTGTAGTATTATGTATATCTTTATGTACCTCTCTTAGGTATATCCAATTAATAACCGTCTCTCATGTTTTTTTTTTTCGAACTGACTACGCTTGCGGATTGACGGGCTATCATAACTTCACTAGACTAAGGCGAACGCTTTAAGGCATTTCGCTGCTTGGAAACGCAGTCAGAGGCCTCGGCTCGGGATGTTACGTAGAATGCAACTCCACAAATCTATTTAAGCCAAGTTAGCTATCCATATAAAAATTCATGCGACACATATGTGTATCGGCATGTGAGCCTCACGGCTTCAAACGTGTATTTTATGCCTGTTAATTTGGCTAACCTAAACTAACACAGAAAATAAGAGGGAAAATAAAAATCCTTCTATTGTGTACCTGAGTGTATGTGTGCACGTATGTAGGGGTTATATGTATTGTGTGAGAGGGTATTCTTGGAATTATTCATTTTTTTAACTAAAACATTTCATCCCTCCTATAAGATGTTTGAAATCCTGATCCGCAAACTTTTTGTGTGACGATGCAGTAGTGGAGGTAAACACTGTGTTCGATTAAGTGGGAACAGTGTCTCGCTTGTCTTCTGCTATTGGAAAACAATGAAACATACATTCTTCATAGTTTTTTTGGAGTTTTCACTTCTACCGCATGTGAATTACACATACATTTTTATAAAATATCCAGTATTCTTTTGTTATCATTAATTAATAACAGTCTCTCTAAACATAAATCATTTCATGATATAAGATATTGAAGAAACGAATTTATTTTATACTACAGGAGTCAAACGAACATGTAGGTCATCTGATGTTAAGTGATCACAATCGTCCTTAAACACCAGCAAAACCAGAGGAGTCTCAAGTGCGTTACCAGTCTGTTTTGGTGCACGCAACAATGCAAGCACTGTTACTTCACGTCGGTTATCTGTGTGTCGGGTGGTACTACCCCGGACGAGCCGACCCATTCATGCTGAAACCATAGCATCAGTGTGACTCTACCACTATTGTCCAAAATGTCACAGAAAGGAAAGTTATGAATGAGATTGGAATTCAAATATAAATAACTCACAAAAAATATTATAATAAAATTACCTTCATAATACTCTTAGGTGAAGGAATTTTATCGCTGTTGAATATTTTCATGTAACTCTTGAAGTAAGTTAGAAAATCGCGAGCTCTGACTCTTTCACCGTTAATCTTTTTAGGGACTAACTTTGTCGATGAAAATATCGATGGAATCAAATCAAGAAGTGCCGTCTTAAATTCTGGATCTAAATCTGTAAAAAAATGTTAAAAATACTATATACAAAGTATACCTTTACAGAGATACAAGTATCTAGACTTCACCATAGCTAAGCTAAACTTTACGAAGTTTTTGGAATTTCTTTAGTTAGTACAAGCGGGTCCGCTGGACGATAATCCCTCAGAAACAATAGAAAAAAACATTGACAAATTATATACCTACTAGACCTTCTTCATGAATCACTTTATGTATTAGTGAACCGCATGAAAATCCATTCAGTAGTTTTTGTGTTTCCCGCGAACAAACAGACATAGCAGAAGATTTTGTTTTATAGTATGTAGTGATGAATAGAAATACATATTCAATTAATTTACCCTGTTAATTAACTTGTACTGGCACAAATTATTATCTCGATTATAATAGAAGGATTATATACCAGAAAGACGGCCATCGAACGTTGGTTTTCTTACACTGCGTCCAGGATGAGGCATTAAGAAGCAGCTGATAGTTTCAAAACAAGACCGGATATGTTTCCGCAGATCTTGCAACTCTTTGGGTTGGTCATCGCTAATCTTTAAAAGAATGATTTAAAATTATAAAAATAACAGCTTTATTTATAAATAAAAAAATAATTAACATTTTATACATTTACAACAAAGAACTAATGTAATTGTAAAACTTTGTTAATCTAAAGATCAAAGCATTTCTTTTTTTTATGTCATAGGAGGCAAACGAACATGCAAGTCCCCTGGTGTTAAGTGATCACCGCCGTCCATAGACACTAGCAATACCAGGGAAATTGCTAGTTCGTTGCCAGCCCGTGTTTGGGGAGTAGTGGGAAGGGTGGAGGCCGCCGCGCCCTGGTTGCGACGGTGGGGGACGATCTCTCGCTGCCGGGTGTGGTTTCGGCCATGCTCGGCAGCGAGGACGTCTGGACTGCTGTGGCCTCCTTCTGCGAGACCGTCATCTCACAGAAGGAGGCGGCGGAGAGGGCCCGGGAGGTCGATCCCAGAAGTGGTTCTCTCCGCCAAAGAAGAGCAGCGGGAGGGGCGAGGCGTAATGCCCGTCTCTCCCAAAACCGTCGCCAAACCTGAGGGGATGGGGCGAGGCCCCCCATCTTCTCGTTGCACGGGTGAGGCTGACGAGGGGAGGCTGCTGGTCGTGTACCCTGTGGCCTCTATATAGTAGGGCGAAGCCTAGCGTTCATTCGCCAGGCTGCCGCAGGGGCAGTTTTCAGGTCAGTGAGCATGCTCGATCCCTGGCTGCCCCTACCATGCGGCCGACGGTACACCGTGGGGTTTTAGTCCGTGCGAATAGGACATAACCTACCCTCTCCCTCGGGAGGGTAGCGTATCCGTTAAGGATTTCCCCACGTTAAGAATAAAAAAAAGGGTGGAGGAAGGGGAGGAGACAGGGAGGGAAGGTAGGCCTCCAGCACTTTCACTGACCGAACGATACGTAACAATGCAAGCATCGTTACTTCACGTCGTTACATGGATGACCGAGCCCAACTCGGTTCTTAAAAAAAATCTCTTTTATAATTATAATAATATAATTATTTTTTAATTAAAATAAACTGTTAGGTTTGCCTCACGAAATTAACATATTAATTTGACTTGACCTTATTCGAAGCTTACTTATGAGATAGGCACTTCCGTTTCCCGCCAGCATGCCCACTTTTGACAGTAAATATCACTAACTTCCGGTCAAATACCTTACACGTGTCTCGCCCCACCATGGCAGAGAGGTGTATTTAGAGCGACGCCGTCTTTCAACTTCATTGGCGTCTTGTTCCCCGCCGAGAACAAGCGTGCAAGTGAAATACTTGCACAAAAGTGAAAAATATTTGCAGAAAATATTTTATTTTTTAATTTTATAGTCTGATTAATATTTCCAGAAAATATTGTATTTCTGTTTTTCAAGTATATGATAGAGTGTTAATATGTTCCTGGAAGGATTGGTAAAAAGTATTGTAAGGCCGCGTAAGTAGCTACTTACATATTAACCTATTGCTGTTACTGAGGAACAATATAACGATACGTTTCGTTGAAAAACTATCACGTGAGTACAAGTTCGATCACGTGAGTACAAGCTAACTCTGTTTTAAGAACTGACTATTTTATTTATATTTTATTTAGTGTTAATAACAGTTTTTATGCGAACGGGTTACCCCGTTCGACTTTATTTTTAATTTCCGGTCATTTTATGAAGTGCTGCTCTTTTATAAAATATTATCATCGTTTTTATTGCCTAATATACCGATTGTTTATATACATATATTGTGTGTATGCATACATCTCACATTATATATTTTTTTTTTTTCGAATGTGGAAATAAGTGGTGTTAGTGAAATGTTATGTAGTTACCTCGAGTGGTACTGAAAAATCCACCTTTCCCCTAAATAAAAGGGGGGGGGGGGTAAATGTGTACGCCGCAGTATATATCGTTATATAAATATCCAATATATGATATATCGAAGTACAACCCTCTACAAATTGCAAGCAGCAGTGGTAAGCATTATTATTTCGAAACCATGTTCACTGAATATTCAGATCTTGGTATACCTGCGGCGGAGCCATGCTGCATTATATTATCTTATTTTACTCTTAAATGTTTTTAATGAATTTTTATTAGCTGTAAGACCCACGACAGTTTATTTTAAAAATCAATTAATATACGCTTATTTTAGCACTTCTTCTTCTTCTACTTGTGGTGATACTAGCTCGTAGTCGCTGATAATGGATTTTGATTGTTGTCGGATTGAGGAAAGCAATAGTAATGATCAAGTATGCAAAATTCTACCAACTATCATCAGACGAAGAAGCTCGTGAGCACTATGCACGCTAGTGGAATCTCAATACCTCTGGCCTGTCTTCAGAGCGTGACCCCTCGGGCTCGCGGATAGAAGTTTCTCCTCGAGCGAGCACGTAATGTCTCCAGTGAGTGAGTTGGCAGGCTTATTCAGTTTCTTTGAACAGGAGATCATCAGTGCAGGATCACGGCGATTATATAAATAACCTGCGTAGGGTTATTCCGATGGTTATTGGTGCCAGATCACGGCTAAACCCGCGTAGGGTTATTACGAGTATCTGTGCAAGATCACGGAGATTATGTAAATAACCTGCGTAGGGTTATTCCGACGGTTATTGGTGCTGGATCACGGCTAATATATCGCGTAGGGTTATTACGAGTGTCGGATAATTATTACGAGTATCGGTGCAAGATCACATCGATTATATAAATAACCTGCGTAGGGTTATTCCGACGGGTATTGCTGCTGGATCACTGCTACTTAACTCTAATTATGTAACGATCCCGCTGAGGGCTCGTCAGTGTCTCCGCGTAGGAACACGTTAATCACATAATAAGCCCGCGCAGGGCTTTCAGTCAGTGCGTCTTGCTCAAGTGCGTCTGCTCAGGAGTACGCGCATCACATAACTAGCCCACGCAGGGCTATACGGTGCCTCTGCGCAAGAGCACGCTAATCACGTAACTAGCCCGCACAGGGCTATTCAGTGCCTCTGCGCAAGAGCACGCTAATCACATAACTAACCCGCGCAGGGCTATTCAATGCCTGCGCAAGAGCACACTAATCACGTAACTAGTCCGCACAGGGCTATTCAGTGCCTCTGCGCAAGAGCACACTAATCACGTAATTAGCCCGCGCAGGGCTATTCAGTGCCTCTGCACAGGATCACGCGAAGCATATAACTAGCCCTCGCAGGGCTTTCAGTGCCTCTGCACAGGAACACCGAAGCATATAACTAGTCCTCGCAGGGCTGTTCGGTGGCTCCTCGGTGCCTTCACGCAGGAGCACACGGATGATGACTGATGACTAGCAGTAACTAGCACTTAGCCCACGCAGGGCTACTCGGTGCCTCTGCGCAGGAGCAAGCGAATCATGTAACTAGCCCACGCAGGGCTATTCGGTGTCTCCATGCAGGGGCACGCGAATCATGTGTCTATCTCTCGCCTCGCAGAGCTATTCGGTGCCTTCACGCAGGAGCACGCGAATCATGTATCAATCCCTCGCAGAGCTATTCTGTGCCTTTACGCAGGAGCACGCAAATAATGTATTCCCTTGCAGAGCTATTCGGTGTCTTCACACAGGAGCACGCGGATCAAGTAACTAGCCCGCGCAGAGCTATTCCATGCCTATTTAGTGCCTCTGTGCAGTGCAGAAGCACGCAAATCGTATAACGATACGCAGTTTGTTCAGTGTCTCCTCACAGGAACACGCATTTCGTTGGATTATTCGGTGTACGTGAATTATGGAAGCAACCCTCGTAGCGTTAGTCTGTGGTTCTTCTTAGGACACACAAATTATATAATGAACCTTCGAAGGGTTATTTGAAACCTCCTCGCGGGATTGCACATATCATAAAGGATAGTAAATAACAGCGCGCAGGAGTAGTTCATACTAGGAAGCCAGACCACCTAAAGCTATACAATAATATAGTAATGATGTGACCTGTCCCCAGTGTGAAGGTACGTCTATCGCCAAGTTAGGATATGTCAGTAAATTTACGTGGACGTGAAATGTGGAGAAATGGATTTCGGAAAAATGGACTGTTGTCTTTTAGCAGTTTTGTTATAACCGATAACGGTTAGGAGTAGATAGGATGATAGGAATTTTTGCAGGAATGCAAATCGTTCCGATAACTGTATGGCTGTTTAATCGGTGTAACCTCGTGTGTGATCATACATTGCTTCTGGACGGTCGATCTCACAGGGTGCAGCAAGGTTTTCTTGTTTTTGTGGTTGTCGGAAGTTTTCTCATGTGGTATAGGAAGTGGCCTAATGCTTATAGGCATCGCTACTCTGTAACTTCTAGTCGCATCAAGGGCGCATATTCTGCTTAAATAAGCTGAGTCAATACTATAGTGGCTTCAATCTTGCAGCAAGTATGTGAAGACTCCCGGTAAAAGCATGAGTAGTTGGAAGTAACCAGTATTGGGTGTTTAGCAGAAGCATCTACTAATCGAAGTATATTAAATCGAAGGTTTAATACTCTGTATTTTAAGCAGTCTCGAATAGCTTCGAAGGTCTAACTGTTCACATTTCGAAGGTCTAACTGTTCACATTTACAAAGTATTTTGGCTACTGTGGTACTAATAAAGACTATTACTCAGTGTTCTAGTAAAGTCTCAAGAGTTTGCATAGCTTCAAAGAATCTTATAGGTTCTATGTAACGCCCTCGTAGGGTCACTGACTAACATAGTAAGGTCATGCCTCTAATTAATTGATTGCAGCGAAAATTTTGAGCCAACATGTGGAAATGGACGATTAAATGTTTTACCGAATAACCCAAAGTAACAGTGCCGCTAAGCAGTCAAGGTTGTCTCTTACGTAAGTTCGCTGAACTAGTTCGATGAGGCAGCATGAGAGCGATGCGTCTGTTACCTGTAGTGGTTGAGGGCGACGGGGGCCGAGGCGTAGCGTCACAAGCGCCTTGCGGTCCGCGAGGTGACGCTGCAAGCGCTTTCTAGCCTCGAGGCCAACAATCACATCGCTCGCCACATAAATAAGGTACCTCTTTAGTAAAACCATTTCGTTCGGCTTTGAACATAACGGCAGGAACAGAAATTTCTATATTACTGTATGGTGTCGCACACGCTTTTTGTGAGAATCATTTCGAATTGGTTATATGATGAGTAGTTTGTCTTTGAGTCGTAATTTAAGTTTGCTATCAAAACTTTTAGACCAAGAGAGTGCTTCTAGAAGGGCTTTGTCAACATTATTTGCTCAAAATATAGGCTATTGGAAATTTTGGTTGAAAACTAGTTTTTTTGCGCTTACTTTGCCAAAATTCTTCCAAGCCATAAAAATGTAATATATTTTTTGATGCTAGTATAAATCTTTGGTTATTTTAACCAAACCCAGTGATTTTTACATACAGCAGTTGTCTTTGATATCACTTAGGGTGTTTTTAGACGGTTAATGTTTTAGTTTCGTACTACTAGATAGCACTAGAGATCATTGACAGCTCTTAAGCTGTAAAACTTTTTCAAATAGGAATGTGTAAAACTTATTTTAAATATCTTGGTATACCGATTCAGTGGTGATGCAGAGCACATTGCCAGTATTACTACTCGAGTAGTAGCTTTATCTCTATCAGATATGTTTATACGCACGTAACTGGTCTTATTTTAGGTAAAATTCTTTATAATAGTGATAGTGAACCAAATCGTTTCTCGTATCGTATTTTAAAATCTACCGCGGTGAATACCGAATCCTTACGTATCTAAGACGAGGCAATTAAGAAACCATACCATAGTTTCTTATGGCATAGTTATACATTTTTTGTTTTGGTATGATTATATACTGAAATGTGGTAAACGTTCTAGTTCACAGGCATCTTTCAGAGGGAATTGCCTTCTTGACTATATAGGTCTTATTCAGAATTGATAGTACCTCTGTAACTAAATCATCTTGGACTAACGTGCTAACTTTAATGCTTGTGTAATCAAGATTCCCTTATGAATCTTGGCTTATCTAGATCACATTGGCGTCGGTGTCTCTACCACCACCAGGCGATAACAAACAAGTCTCATAAGTAAGCTTCGAATAAGGTCAAGTCAAATTAATAGAAGCGTTTTACCTTACAATAAAACGCATATTAATTTACTTACCTTATTCGAAGCTTAATATTTTAAATTCTGCCTGGTATTATTATTCGACTCAATGAAGTTGAAAGACGGCGTCGCTCTAAATACACCTCTCTGCCATGGTGGGGCGAGACACGTGTAAGGTATTTGACCGGAAGTTAGTGATATTTACTGTCAAAAGTGGGCATGCTGGCGGGAAACGGAAGTGCCTATCTCATAAGTAAGCTTCGAATAAGGTAAGTAAATTAATATGCGTTTTATTGTAAGGTAAAACGCTTCTATTTTCGCCAAAAAAAATATTATAAAATGATATTTCTTTTGCTTGTCACTTTGATTTGAACTGGGGTTAGACGAATTTTTAAAGCAGCCGATTTCCATTTGAGCTATTTTTGTTTTGACAGCGGCGGCGAAATTTACCTTTATATTCTAGCTATATTCTTTCATTGCCTGAAAACTGTGACAAAAATGTTTTCTATGAATGAAATGTAGCTAGATCGATTTATAGTCCGCGAAACCACCTACATACTAAGTTTCACGGAAATCGCTAATGCCGTTTCGGAGATCCTGAATATATAACAAGAATTATAGTAGGTGGTAGAGGCACGCTGAAGCTATTACTGGTTTCAGCATAAATGGGTCGGCTCGCTCGGGGTAGCACCACCCTCTCACAGAAAACCAACGTGAAATACGTTGCTTGCATTATTGTGTTTCGTTCTGTCAGTGAGAGCGCCTGAGCCCAACTCCCTTCCTATTTCCACCTTTCCCTTTCCTTCCCCTACCCCCACCCATATACAGGCTGGCAACGCACTTGCGACTTCCCAAATGTCGCAAGTGTATATGGACGGTGATGATCACTTAACACCACGTGACCCACCAGTGCATTTGCCTCCTTTGATATAAAAAAATTGCTCATTTAAAGGTATCAGATAGATATAACTGTGCTGATGCGCACATAATATCTAGAGCAACGTGCAATATACGTAACCGTACAGATATGCATCTTGATGTTGAAAAAGGGGTTGTATCTGTTGTTCCTTATCAGAACCCGCAAAGCACCAAAAGAACATACTTAGTACTTGTTCCATACATCCATACTTACTTGGAAGCTATTTTCCAATACTTGTTGCCCTCCAGTGCGACCAAATGCGAACTCATATTCATATTCCCAGTCTCTAATAAGAAACAGTAGGTCCTGAAATGCTTTTCCACCGTCAGCATTTCGTACCATCCTCCCGTATTCAGTGAAAAACTGTAACACATATGTACTTGTTTTTTTTTTTTAAGTGAAAACTTTTAGGACGTGTTAAGTGGTATATTTTGACAAGAGATTTATAATTTCGCGTCATGACATGCTGGTAACTATGATTGACTGCATTACGCTTGCGCGACAGGCGTCACACTAGTATGTGTAGATCTAGTAGATGTATTAGGTATACATCTACTAAATCTAGCAATAGTTTAAATGCATATTGTAATGAAGTCCCAAAGCATGTTGCCGATTTGCCGGACTGTAAATTTAAGCACCACGTCAAGCTGGTTTTAATGTCAAAATTATATCATAGAATGGATCAGTATGTGAATGATAGTGATGTCTGCAATGGACTCCTCTCTGTGCATCCACTAAAAGATATTTTATGATGTATCAGAAATATATATTTAAAAAAATGTACCCGATCGAGTTTCTTGCCGGTTGATGACTTGTTTGTTTTCCGAACCGGTGGTAGTTTTTGACGTTCATAAGTGCCTTATTAGGGCCTAAACTGAATATAGTGTTTTTGAATTGATTTGATATTAACAAGCAAAGCAACGTGTAAATGATATTATACTTTTTTTTCCTTTATATTTTATAGGTTTTTGCATTTGACCACAGATCTCATATGATGTTAAATTATTGATCTCTAAGATTTGATTGATAGTCTAAGATGGTAAACACTCTAAATCTAAAGAGTAGCTCTCAATTACCGCTGCTGGAACATCAACAGATGTTTGACGAAAGATCTTCATCTTCAGTTTGGTAGCTAGCAAGCGGCAGACTCAGGAAAAGTCCTAACACCATGCTATCTATGGTTTCATCACGATTTTTATTCTTTCTGAGAAAGCTCCGTTTCAGTTGCTAGGATTCGAACCTATTTCCATAAACGCGGTGTCCGAACTCGCTATCAACTAACCCATCACCTTTAAATATTCGCCTCTAAGTCTATGTACCATGACATACCCATTAATTCATCTGATATTGTAATATTCCCTAATATTGCTATAATTACGACACCAAAAACCTTAATTTACTATGTAGGCTTAAGTTTAATTCAACCGTCAGTAGCATACATAAATCCAATACCTACTGATTGTAATCGGCTATCGAACAAGGAAATTTGCTGAAGTAGGAAGTAATATTTTTGTTATCTTAGATTCGGTTTCTTGCTTTTACAGTTTTTATATTATACACTAGTTGTGCCCGCGACTTCGTCCACGTAGAACCTCATGTAAACAACAGTGACTATGAAGGTCACCTGAATGTATTAAGTCCATTTACTTATCTACTTTTCTCTTTCTTACGAGTCGTCATTAAATTTACAATAACTTTTAATAGAATGGACCGATTTTAATGACACAGAAAGTAAGTTATTCTCGAAGATATGCTTTATGATTTTCTAGGTGTGGTAGGTATTTTATTATGAACCCAGTGCTTTAGCAGTGGTGCGTGTTCATACAAACAGACAGCCAGACAAACATTGAAATGTATTTTATTATACCTAGACACCTGCAAAATTTTTTTTTTTCACGAAAATCGAAAAAGAAAAGACACGTTAGATTTAAATTCTTATTATATACTAGCGGGCCCGGCAGACGTTGTCCAACCCTGATTATCAAAAAAATCATTAACCAGTTATATACTAAAACCTTCATCAAAAATCTCTTTATTTACTGGTGAAAGCGGCTCGAAAATTCGTTCAGTAGTTTTTGAGTTTATCGCGACCAGACAGACAGACTGACAGAAGCGGTAGGGGACTTTGTTTTATACTATGTAATGATTTATAGAATAGAATGGTATAGATTTCTTATTAATATCTTTGTTACCTGTAGATGTTGGAGATAATCTTCTTTTATGTTGCCAGAAATATTGTAAATCTGTACGGAGGACAGTAGAGTGGATAGAGCGAATATTGTAGAGGAATCTTTCATACTGCTGCGGTTGTCAAACGTGCCCTGCGTGTCCATTAGGAGGACGGCGACCTGGGAATTGAATTTAAAGTGATAAATAATTAAATACAATAGTAAATTAATGAATCAGATATCGTCCTCTAGAAAGCTCAAATTTCTTTATAGTTGTGGTATCCGTTCATTCAGGATAATTTTGTACAAAAGTTATCATAAGTTTGATTTAATCGATATCAAAAACAATATTTTGTGTTTATTTGAAACGTGGCTGGAGAAGAATACTTATAATATATATTATAAATAATGATTGTGAATGAGTCATCTCCAGCCATCGATAGTTTACTAGCTTGGTCTGTCTCTCTCCCCGCAGTCACACGCATTTTTAATGAGTCATAATAATTTGCTTTTTTTGTACCTAATACCATTCTGCTGGGCTATTTCCAATCATGTCGATATATTTGGACGTGTCATTTACATAGGTAAATAAATACCTTGGTAATGAATACATTTCTACTGTGATTGAATATGTACAAAACTCAAGAAGAGTAAGTAATCATTGTGTACCTATGTAAATGACACGTCCAAATATATCGACACGTTTGAAAGATTGGAAATACCCCAGCAGAATGGTACTAGGTACAAAAGAAGCAAATTATTATGACTCGTAAAAATGCGTGTGACTGCGAGGAGAGAGGCAGACCAAGCTAGAAAACTATCTACGGCTGGAAATGACTGTTCACGATCATTACCTGCTATATCTGCTTTCATTACAACAGGACAGAGTATCCCTTGCTGTAAACCTTTGATATGTCATTTCAAACTCGTAATTTGTGTGAGATTAGGGATGAACGTTCTGGAGTGCACTTAGATACATACTTCTTCATACATCATCAGATGACTATCAATGACTATCAAGTCATGTGGACTCATAATTAATGGGTAATTTTAACTGTACATGCTTAATAATATTCTCTTTAATCCTATTTCATACATTTCACGTGAGAAGGTACTTAATATGCAAATCTCTCTATTATAGATTTGATTTAATTATGTTTCTAGTTTTCCAAATTAAATTATTATATAATTATAGATGTGTATACATATTAACATAGAGATTTTCTATTTAATAAAATCTTTATACGTGTAGATTTATTTAAAGTTCCACAGTAAGTACATGGAATCTGAATAGGAATGCAGCGCGTATCATTGACTCTAATTTGTAAACCAACTTGTGAAGTAATACGCAGAAATAGCAAAATTAAAAGAAGCCCGTATTTTGTATCCATATATTTGAGCAGCTTGTCACCATAAAGAAACTATGTTAACATGTCGACATACAATTTTGACTTGCATCTTCTTTGTAAAGATTATGTTATGATTATAATTTTCTTACCTTCTCCCCCGAAGGCAAGTTGCAAACGATTGGATTGGACCACATGAGGATGCCTGTTGTATGCCTGGTGGAACCTCCGCGCCAACTGAATCCAACCAAGGGTTTATTTGGATCGCCCAACCATTCCCCACTTTGTGCATGCACCTATAAAAAGGGCATTTTGAATATTAACACATTGTAAAAACTGATTAGTGTGTTGGATTTAACACGTTCACGCCGGCGCGTTCCACCGGTGGCCCGCACTAGACTGTCTTTTCCTGCGGCACATACCACCGGTGGTACGTATTCGATTGTGCTATTTTTAATAAATAAACGTTAAAGTCTCATTATTTCTAATAGCACAATCGAATACGTACCACCGGTGGTACAAGCCGCCAGAAAAGACAGTCTAGTGCGGGCCGCCGGTGGTACGCGCCGGCGTGAACGTGTTAATAATATGTATGAGAGAAATGTAATTTTTAAAGTAGCGTAATGCACAGCTTTGTAAGGGCTTACAAGAGTTTTTTTTTACCTTGTAATAATTATTAAGAGAAGAGTTTTTATTTTTCTTATCTTATCGAAACATATCTCACATACGAATTTCTTCTTATTTGCTATATTTCAACATAAGTTTTTAATATCATTTAACCTATCGTAAGGAAGTCTTATATTTAAAGCTAAATCTTCTTATTCCAAAAAATGCGTTATACTCATATGTTAAACCAACACAAGTTTTTTTATCACCAATGTCTACAACATCCTTGTCCAATGTTAACACTTGAGCTTATGAATTATAATCGTAAAAGTTAATTGTAAAGGCAACTGTTTCCTTAAAGAATCAGTATTTCCTTTTAAAACCCGAAACCTTCATTTTTGTAAAGAAAATTGTACTTTTCGAGACTCACCGGTGCGTTTAGATATCTGAGAAAGAAGCTGAGCAAGAAGGACTTGCCGCCACGAAACGCGCCTGCCACGCTGACTACTGCCACGGGTAAGTCTTTGATATCATCACGCATCAAGATGCGTGTCAGAGCGACCTCATCGAGGAGATAGGTTTGTTTGCTGGTTAACGAAACAATTTGTAAGGCCTGTGGTGGATCTAGCACTCCAACTGCCGACAGTGCTGGCTTTGTAGCCGTTGCCATATTCGCTGCTGTTGACGTGCTACTAGTTCCTGCACTAGTCGTGGCTGTACCTCTCACCGACGTAGTTGAAGCAGCAGAACTTGACGGTTTCGTTTCTTTAAAAAATAAATGTTGCTTAATAAATATACAACATCTTTGAGATAATATATTTATAACAAGTAACCTTACTCGACATTCTCTCAATTGCCTTTTACCCTAAACAATAATTACATTCGTAAAAATACTACACGTTATATTTAATCCATACAAATTTTCTTTTTAATTTAAATTGTAAATTCTATCGAAGAACGTCAAGATCGGAAGAAATTACATTCATGCCAATCAAAACAACCGGTAAGAAAATTGGCTATGTTTGCAAATTGTATATTTGTGTTAGATGTGCAATAATATTCCTGTTTCTTTTTACACATAATGAACGGCATAATCTAACTAGGAACTGTAACAAATTAGTCGTCCCATGTTTCAGTCTTAGCAAAACCAGAAATAGTTTTTTACGTAATAGTGTTAGGTTTTACAATAAAGTCCCAAAGCATATTACCGATTTGCTGGACTGTACGTTTAAGCGCCATGTCAAGTGGGTTTTGGTATCATAAGGCTATTATAGAGTGGATCAATATGTGAACGATGGTGATGTCTGGAATTGACTTCTCTCTGTGCATCCACTAAAAACGATTGTATGATGTTTTGGCAATATTTATGTTAAAAAGATCTACTCAATCTAGTTTCTTGCCGGTTCTTCTCGATGACTGGGTTTTTTTCCGAATCGGTGTAGTTTTGACGTTTAAAAATGCCTCATTAAGGCCTAAATTGAATAAAGTATTTTTATTTGATTTTAATTAGATTTGATTAATAATTAAATTTTTCACAGCGTTGTTACAAGTACTTTTTCTATTGATATATCTAGCAAACATAAACAAGATTAGTTTACAAGTTTTAATATAATAATAGTAATGATGAAGTTATCAGAAATTTCCATAGTCTCGTATCCAAAGGAATGGCTGGATTTTGAAATGACTACCGGAAACATAAAATGGATACTCCAGACAATAGGTACATAATAAGAAACGATTCTGACTCAGGAGTTAACGCGCTCGGTGATCCCATTAGAAGACGTAGGTATAAATTATAAAACATATTTAAGCATTTAAAGATGACAAGCATTGAAATCAATTAGTTTTTGTTTTTTCGAAATGACTACGCTATTGACCCAGCAAGGTCTTAACAGCTTCACCGGACTACTAAGGCGAGCGCTTAGGGCACTCAGCCGATTTTATTTTGGCAACCAGCTCAAGGGTGCACAGCACACCTCGGCTTGGCTGTTCCCCGTTGCATGCAAAATTGCGACCTATCTTAGGGAACCTGGCTAACTATTCATATATGTATGAGTTGTTGAAACGTATATGTGTACCAAGCATACACGCCTCAACAACTCCGCCATATATTTATTATAGGAAAATTGAGAGTTTTTCAGTTCGATAAGGGGAAAAAAAAGTAAACCCTTCCACTTTCATGTGTAAGCGTGCACGTGTGTGGGGGTGATCGTGTAGCGTTGTAGCAGTGATGTATATTTGTGTGTCACCGTATCGTGCAAGCAACGCACTCAAGGGCTCCCTACCGAGGGATCTAACCTAAGCTTGAGCCGCTGCCGTGAGAGGCCTAAATGGATAAGAATCAATTAGTATTAAGCTAAGACGATTCGGGTAGTATAGTTTACACCTGTGATCGGCAAACTCGTGCTAAAAATCCAAATATAAACAACATAAAATTAAAATTTATTCAAAAAACATTTTTTTAAAGTTAAGCTTTGCTTTACTAGAGTTTTTTTTTAAATAATTAGAATTAAACGTAAACTCTCGAGCTTGCGTTGGCTGTTTTTTTTTTGTGAGCGACTTGCAGTGCTTTTAATTTAAATTAAATTAAATCAAACAATCTACAAGGATGATTTGAAAAGTAATTTACCTGTAGTAACCATTTTTGGGGACCGTTCCCTTTCACAAGCACTGTTTAGGTTTGCGGTTCGTACCAGAGCTTGAACTGAGAAAAAACAAAATATTTTCAGAATTGTACACACCCACTTATACTTATCAATAGAAACTAGCTTTTGCCTGCGCCTTCTATCGCGTTAATCTAAATTTACTCTATCCCTCGTGAACAGTACATTTTGTGGAAAAATATAGAACTATGGATTTCTCAGAGTTTGAAATCGCTAGCGTAGTGATTATACCCATACTTTTTTTTTTTATAGAAGCACGACAAAGTGACTGCACTAAGCCTGATGTTAAGCATAGTACAATCCAAAAACATCGGCAACCACCGTGAGACAGACTATTCATCGTCGGTCGCCGCTGTCATGCCGGCCATAATGACGAAAGTCGCCCGGTACTGGATATGCACAGGCTGATCCCGAAACGCGACGCGCAGAAGCAAGTCACTATGACGGGCTTTTTCGCCATATGCATGGTGGTTGCGACCCAGTCGGCCTGTAAAACCCTACCACCCCGCTCTCGCCATTGCCTCGTTCGTTGATCAGCAGGGTGCACCACGTGCAGGTGAGGTTGGCTTGGGTGTTCAAGTCTTAAGATGTTATTCGACACCCCTTACACCCCTAAAAGTCTTCGGGAAGAGGCCTATGGCCCTGCAATGAGTCATTTAAAGAATGATGATGATGATGATGAAATCTAAGTTATGAATATAGTATTCTTGGAGTACTCCAAATTAAAATAAGCGAATAATCTATAAGTATTTTATGTGTAGAACATTTACTCATAACCGACGTCGTGGGCAACAGCCAGTAGGGAATGTATCCATTGAAATAAATACCCAAGACACACAGTCTCGAATATAAGTAGCGTTCAGAACCGGCCGCAAAAACTCTCCAATATATAGTGCATAGTGCACTCATTTTCATGTGCCGGCTGTGAGACGTTGAGTGTGCATCTTGGGTTTTTTTTTGTATATCAATTAATTACGATTTTTTTTTCTCAATATTTTAGTTTGCACAATTTTGTAATAGGTAGTTAAAAGAGATCATGAATAAAATGTAGACAAAACATGTTTGTAAGTCCAAATTTAACCCACACACGGTTTAACTGATTTTTATGAAAGTTTTAGTAATTGAGACTTACATCATTCTTCGATTGTCAAATATTTGTTATAATCTGTCAAATTGTTATAACTGTCAAGAATATTTACGTAAATCGTAAAAAAAGAATATAAAAAAAAGCTAGTTTAGAAATACCGGAACAAAAATGTCCTAAATGACTTCTAGTCTTAACGTTCTTAAGCCCTCGATTGATTCATAGTAGTCCGGTGCAACTGTTAAGACCTTGCTAGGTAATAGCATAGTCAGTCCGAAATAAAGAAAAACCTCGGCTGATTCTTTAAAACCCAAATCTCAAAATGGCGGATAATGTATTTAGATATCTTGCTGTAGAGTTTTTGATGGTATTTTAGTCTGGCATATAATGGATTTTATATTTTATTCACAATCTTGTTTTAATTGACTTTATACTATGTAAAATTGGTGGTGTTTTATGTAATAGAGTTCGTTTATTGTGCATAAGTGAAGTGAATGGAAAATAATACCACGGACCATGAATTCTGAGATGCCACAAAAACTCCCTGGAAAGTCCGAACAAAGGAGCCACCGTCTTGTTGGAACATTAAAATAATCGCTTGTCACTTTACCTGATTATTGATCTCCTAACTTGTCCTAATAATTTTAAGCCTATCTTTGATTTTATGAACTATCCACACTTGCAGATAATTGAACAATTTTGTTTTATGATTATTCAAAGATTAAGAAGATAAAAAATGTCTGAAATATTATATAGAAGATTTGGCGTTATACCTTTACATTAACTTAGACATAGAAGAAAACTGACCAAAGAAGATACATAAGAACTATCTGTATTGACAACTTCAGAACTGGCTAAAGAAATGACTTGAAAATTAACAAGTTAGAAAGGATGGTTAAAAGTGTACGAAATATTATATAGAAGATTTGGCACTTATGCTTTTATATTAACTTGGACACGAAAGAAAATCTGTTAAAGAATACATGAGAACAACTTATATTGACATCTTCAGAATTGGCAGTATGGATCAATTCCTTCGCCTGTCCTATTGGACAAATATTATTACTACTATCTTGCTATATCTTTTTAAAATTAAAATTTTCCATTACACAATTCGTTACTGTTGAAGTTTTTGAAATTGTGTTATAAAAATACTGTATTTTATAAAACATATACTGCCAACAGTTTGTTGACCAGTGCATAATAAGTTCTACATTCGTTTGTATAGAGTTTACGGCCTCATGAATTTGGACAGTCGAGCGATAAAATGAGTTTTCAGAGTATTACATGAATAGAAGAGTTTTTGAGTGAATCTTGGAATGTTATGGAGTTTATTTTATTTTTCACTCACAATTTTGTGTTATTTGGTTCTATATTTTATAATATTGGTAGTATATTTAGTTAAGACGAGGGGAAATAATACAGAGCATGGATTCTAACTTGCAACAAAAACTTCCTGTAAAGTTCTAACAAGAGCGCCACCATCTCGTTAGTTTATTGAAGTTATAGCAAGAAACTTGTAATATCATTATCTATCCGACAATGGCAATAATATACTAGGAGATTGCTCCCCAAAGATAAAATAATAATAAGGTTTAGACGGTAGAGGCACGCTGAAGCTACTGCTGGTTTCAGCATAAATGGGTCGGCTCGCCCGGTATACTACGACCCGACACACAGAAACACCGAAGTGAAGTAACAGTGCTTGCATTGTTGCGTTTCGTTCTGTCAGTGAGAGCGCCGGAAGACCTCCATCCAACACTAGCTGGCAACGCACTTGCGACTCCCCTGGTGTTGCTGTGCTCATCACTTAACATCAGGTGACCCACCTGTGCGTTTGTCTACTATGATATAAACAAAATGAATATAGAATCAAAGAATAAACAGAATGTTTTGTAAACTGATGTGATGAGAAATGTATATGTATCCAAACACCTACACATACTGGAAGATTAGCCAAGTAATTTCGTAAAAAAGTAAAAATATTGATGAAAAACATATGAAAACATGAACTTTATTATAAAAATATGTTCAGTTAATATTTATAATAAACTAGCGTCTGCCCGCGATTTCGACGGCTTTTTTTCTTAAACTGTCTACGCTATTGACCTAGCAAGGTCTTAACTTTTTTTTCTCGTACTAGCAACGCTATTGACCTAGCAAGGTCTTAACTGCTTCACCGAACTACTAAGGCGAGCGCTTAAGGCACTCAGCCGATTTTATTTGAGCAACTAGCTCAAGGGTGCACGGCGCACCTCGGCTTGGCAGTTGCCTGTTACACACAATTCGCGACCCATCTTAGTTAACCTAGCTAACTAACTATTCATATATATATGAGTTGTTGAAACATATATGTGTACCGAGCATACGTATCTCAACATCTCTTACATATATTTCTTATCGGAAGAAGGTCTTAACAGCTACACCGGACTACAACTTCGACGGCGTGGAATATTGTACTTATGGCTAACGCTAACACGCAGTGGAAGCCCTCAAAAAAACTAAAAAACGATTTTGAGACATTCTTGACTGGTGCTCCGCTCCTATTGGTATATGATAATGAGCTATCTAACACAGAAAGAATTTCAAACCACAAACTCTCCAGTTCCATATAGAGATAAATATAAAAAATTTCGTTCAGATTTTTCATGAACCACGATAGAATTCAAATAATTAGATCTTAAAAATGGTGCATTGGTGGTTCCTCTTCACAGTTTACTTTATATTGTTCTAAAAATATATCAAATAAACAACCTCGCGTCCTGCTTACTCACTCTATCGTTCGGTATTCCCGCAAACTTCGCAATAACAATAAACAAAGATAACTCGCACAGACATGTTATTCTAAAAGCTAAATTATATGAATTACATAATATTCAACCCGATATCGTGAGGTCACGCCCAAAAGTGTTTATATTGTAACACCTGCGCTTGCTGCTTCGTTCGAGTTAGTTGTAAGATCATTATTGAAATAATCTATACTAATAGTATAAAGAGGTAATGTTTGTGAGTTTGTGACGTTGTAGGGGATAATCTCAGAAACCACGGGTCCGATTTGAAAAATTCTTTCAGTGTTATATAGCTTAATCATCGAGGAAGGTTATAGGCTATATATCATCACGCTAAGAACAATAGGAGCGGAGCACTAATGAAGAATGATACAAAATTGGTTTCCCCTCTTGAGAGCTTCCGCTGCGTGTTAGCGTTAGTCCCAAGTAACTCTTCCACGCGGACGAAGTCGCATGCAGAGACTAGTTTTTAATAAAACTTTGTAATTATCTATATTGTTTCTGTTACAATTAGATATTGATTGCATGGGCTTTACGTACACAATATAAATAAGAGGCCGTCAGATACTATGACAACATTTGGGCATACTTTTTCTAGACTAACAGTCGACCACGACTTCGTTTGTATTCCTGTAAATTATGATAAACTGTTAAGATATAATAAGCTTATAGATAATTATAAAATAAATTTATGTTATTTATGATTCTGGCATTTTTGATAAGAATTAATTTAACATTGTCGAAAAAGGCTTTTAAATGCAGTGTCCGATTTAAATGTATTTCATAATTCATTAATTTGTCAATAATGGCTTCCACATAGAAGGTAGAAAGACAGAATATGCTTTTGTGAAATTTGTCTGCGTTTGTATTTCTATAAATGATTATAAACTAAGTACTTGCAGGCAATTACGATTGCAGATAAGCTTGCAGATAACATTTATTATATTTATAATTGTGGCACTTTGATAAAAATTAATTGAATATTGTCAAATTGCATTTTAAATACATTCTTTGATATAGATGCATTCACAAATTTCTCAATAATGACAACCACATATAACTTTTTCCAACACATATAGTTATATTCTGTTCAATAAAAAAAGTCTATATATAAATACTAGTTTTATCTCGCGTCTTTGCCCACGTTAATGTGCATTTGACCTATGCTTCGGGAACAGTATTATTGTCTTGTAATTTTCTGTATTATTGAGGTTGTATATACAAATATTCAGTCGTAATAAATAATCAAACTAATATTCACATTAGTAAATAATTTACCAAAATTCATCCAGAAGTTTCTTACTGAAAGAGTAACATATACCTATCAACGCTCACAAACTTTGTCGTTTAGAATATTTTGTAATAGGATTGTTAGTAGCTGCGAGACTTCACAAATATTCCTTCGATGTGCGCCCAAAAAACAACACGAGTATTCAAGTATCTCTTTGATTATTTGCAAATGTACTAAATACCCGTACCACACTACACGTTTTGGTAGATGTTTGCGTATTTGTATGTTCCGTAGTCCGGTGAAGCTGCGTAGTCCGGTGAAGCTGTTAGGACCTTGCTGGGTGAATAGCGTAGACATTTCGAAAAAAAGCGTATTTGCATGCTTGACTGTGGGGTTTATCTTAAAAACATTAACAAACAAGACACCATAAAAACTATAATGACGACGAAATCATAAAACTTTATTAATTTTTACATTTCGCGTTTTTAATTTTAGTACACTTCGTAACGTAAAAATAATAACTGTGGATTAAATATTAACAATCGAATTTATAGTTATAAATATAGATAACTCATAGGTGGTCTTTCGACAAAGTGTTAAAATATGCAAATTAGACAATATCTAATCTGACGCGGATTCAACACACATCCTGAATTATTTATATAGTATACTAGCTGACCCGTGCAACTTCGTTTGCACCAAATTGGTTATCACGCGAAAAAATTGTTTCTTTTTTTTATCGTAGCACGGCAAAATGCCTGCACTATGCCTGATGGTAAGCACAGTACAATCCAAAAACAATAGCGACCATCGAGTGACACACTATCCATCGCTGGTCGCCACTATCATGCCGGCCTACAAAAAGCTGGATATGCACAGGCTGATACCGAAACGCGACGCGCAGAAGCGAATCACTATTACGGATTTTTTCGTCATGTACATGGTGGTTGTGACCCAGTCAGGCTGTAAAGCCCTACCACCCCGCAAATAAAACTGATACCCGATTGCAGCCACAACTACCGTTTCCAATTGTGAATCCAAACTATCCACGGATTCACTTAAACATATACCCAGATTACATGTATTTATTTTTTAAATAAACCTAGTACCCATTCGTAGCGTCATCTACCAGGATCAATTAAAATAAAAACTAACCTACATAAAACTGAATAAACATCTCTACCACTTACTTTATCATAACTATCTTCGACTTGTATTAAAACCTTTTTATACTCCATTGTATTAAAGAAAAATATATGAACACCGTATCGAAGCGTCAAACATCCCGCCGAAAACGTCAAATGTCACTTGCTTGAAACTATTGTCTAAGAGTTATAAACTGTTTCAAAAACGTATTTGAAATATATTTCCAATATATTTTTATAAATAATCTCTGTACCACTCACAACATAGTACCTATCACCTTCAAACCAAGCCAGTTTTATACATCAGGTTCAATCCCTCGGTAGGGATCCCTTGAGTGCGTTGCTTGCGCGATACGGTGACACACAAATATACATCACTGCTACAACACTACACGATCACCCCACACACGTAAAACACATGAAACACTGAATGATGATGAATGAAACATGTTACACATGAAAGTGGAAGG
Organism: Antheraea mylitta; assembly: GCA_014332785.1. Taxonomy (NCBI): domain Eukaryota; kingdom Metazoa; phylum Arthropoda; class Insecta; order Lepidoptera; family Saturniidae; genus Antheraea; species Antheraea mylitta. The sequence goes on along the minus strand of JACEII010000053.1, from coordinate 1,972,845 downwards.
GTTTACTTTTTTCCTTATCGAACTAAAAAAAACTCTCAATTTTCCGATAATAAATATATGCAGGAGTTGTTGAGGCGTGTATGCTTGGTATACATATACGTTTCAACAACTCATACATATATGAATAGTTAGCTAGATTAGTTAAGATAGGTCGCGATTTTGCATGCAACAGGCAACAGCCAAGCCGAGGTGTGCCGTGTACCCTTGAACTGGTTGCCAAAATAAAATCGGCTGAGTGCCTTAAGCGCTCGTCTTAGTAGTCCGGTAACTTATATACGTATATAAGTTATTGAAACATGCATGTGTACCAAGCATGCGTGCCTCAACAACTTCTATATGTATTTTGTGTAGGAAAAAATCCTCTAAACTATGTAGGATAGGATAACGAAAAATAAGGGTAGAACTCTTGTGTCACTGTATCGCAGCTACTTGAGCAGCGTACTCAAGGGCTCCACGCCCAGGGAACAGATCTAGGCTTGAGCCGTTGCCGAGAAGGGCCTAATTTGGTGTGCGGGAGCGAAATTTAGTCCCAGACCACGGCGGCGTGATCTGCGGTTATGCGGGCGTGGGTGAGAACACGCTCTGTTTGAAGAGACAGGCTGGTACTGATCGTTCGCTGACGTGATTGAATCAGGAGGGTCGGTAAAAATGTGTCGCGGTCGTCTTCTATACTGCGCAGCGTTGGGTACGGGTTCATCGTTCGCGGCAGATACCACTAACGGGCTGGGATGATTCGCGGCTTTTTCGAAATAACTACCTGTAAGTGATTTTATATACGCTCAGATAGAAAGCATCTCCAGGTCCTGTGGAGATCCTTATTCCGGACGTACCATGGGGCACCGGTGATTTTACGTAGGGCTCAGTTCTGGAGAACCTGCAACTTTTGAATACGATTTTGCGCATGTGCAAAGACCGAACAACTGTACGTCATAATCGGACGGATGCAAGTTTTGTATAAAGTGAGTTTGTCTGGGGGATATTTTACTCTTATGACAAAGCAAATGATAGAAACGACCCAAGACCATACGGCTTTGTTTCGCACTCTTTCTGTGTGTGAATCGAAATTTAAGTGTTTATCTAAAGTAACACCAAGATATTTCACCTCGCCGGCCCAAGGTATTTCGGCTTTGTATAGCCTGATGGTCGACGACGCATATATTTGAGATGGCGTCAATCCCAAGTCATACGTTTACGTTTATCGTTGTATATGGTTGTCAATAATGTTTAATAAAATGAAATTGGTTCTCTGCTATGAAAAAAAATAATTGGTTTGAAATTTATTATTGGAACGAAGTTCCTTACGGCAGGCTTGGAGGAGATAGAGATTTTGCTGCGCGACCGAACTGAAAAAAATGTGATAGTAAAACTGTAACGAAAAGTGCATGGAATAAAACAGTTAAATGAGACGTGCGCAGGCGCGACAGTCGTATACATAAGCGAATAGTGTATAATATCTTTCTCTTTCTCCTTTTTTGTAATTATTTCTATTTCTATGTAATTTTATGTTGTCAAACAAAAATAAAGAGACATATTTTGTTATTTTAATTGATAATTTGAATTACGGTTACATAAAATTGAGCACGATTTTTTTTTCCAAATAGTGTCGATTCTACATTAGCCGAAAGAACTTCGTTCCTACCTGGTGTCCCACGACACCACATTCTTTTTTTTATTTATAAAATATATCAGTAGGTATATATATGATTGTTTATAAAAAATGTGTCTGAATGTTTAATTGCGTTTAAAAGTTACTGAAAAAAATGTTCCTAAACTTATTATTGATTAATCATAAATCAAAATGCCTATTAAAAATACAACGTTAACCCGCTATCAAGTGTCCTAAATTCTGTCTATTGATATATTGATAATTTCTGTAGGTGGTAGAGCCACGCTGAAGCTATTACTGATTTCAGCATGAATGGGTCGGCTCGTTCGGGCTAATACTGCCAGAATACTTACAGAAAACCGACGTCAAATAACAGTGCTTGCATTGTAATGTTTCGTTCGGTCAGTGAGAGTGCCGGAGGTTCCCTTACCCTCCCCCATATACAGGTTGGAAACGCACTTACAAATCCCCTGGTGTTGCTAGTGTCTATAGACGGTGGTGGTCACTAAACATCACGTGACCCACCAGTTCGTTTGCCTCTTATGATATAAAAAAAAAAATATTGATGTATTAAAGAACCAGATATTCTAAAATTCTTGTTCTTTTAACGTTGCCGGCTCTTGTACTAAGGTGTCGCAAAAAAGTCTAGTTACGTTAACTACAAATTTTTGTTTTTCGTTATTCTGGAGAACTCATTGCGTTTTATGGGACAAAGAGTATCCTGGATGTAGTCTTCTAATATTAGTTATCACCGTGTCAAATTTCGTTAAAATTGGTTCAGTACTTTCAGAGTAATTCGGGTTTATATTCTAGACTTTAATCCTTTATCCTGGAGAACCCTTTGCGTTTTATGAGACAAAAAGTATATTTGATGTAATCTCGTAATATTAGTTATCACTATGTCAAGTTTCATCAAGATTGGTTCAGTACTTTCAGAGTGATGCGTGTGCATAGGGACAGACAGACAGACAGACAGACAAAAATTGTAAAAAGATTATTGTTGGCTTCTATATCGATAACATAGTCTACCCTGATTAAAATTTTCAAAAAATATTTAATGTACAGATTTCGACTTCTTACAGTTTTATTATAGTATAGATTACAAGTAATTTTTTCAATGAAAATTTTTATAACCTATATATATTTTAATAAAATTTCATGTGACATTGTAGGCTTGATTCTATACGTAAAATATTAAATAAAAGCATATAAAATACCTATTATGCTTGCGGCTCCTTAACCGTTTGTTGTAATTACTTTTTGTTTATAATACTAGTCATACAGCCCGGTTTTACACGGGTATATGAGCGAGCAAAATGCTTAATTTATAATGGTTGTATTATTCAAAGAAATAAAATATCTGAACTATTGAACATCAGACTGTAAATTCTGTTAATATTTTGATGATCTTCTCTTCTGTCTCAATCACTCTTTGTTTTATATGGATACTAGCTGTACCCACGACTTCTTCAGCGTGGAAATTAATGCAAACAGCAGTGCTAAATTAAACCATCTGAAAGTAATCTAAGTCTATTTGCCTATCTCTTCTTGCTATCGCGTTGTCATTAAAATTACAATAATTTTTGATAGACAACACCGATTTAATTAGACAAAGACTGTCACTCGAGGATATTTTGTATGCTTTTCTGAAATTATATCGTGAACGCAGTGATGTTGTCCAAACAAACAGATAGATAGACAGATATTTCTAAAAACGATTAGAAGTATTTTATTACTTATTCCTAGACACGCAAGATTTTTTTTCGCAAAAGTCTAAATGTATAAATACATTAAATTTAACATTACTATTTACATTATAGTTTCCTAATATATAATTTCCTAATTTAATCGTAACATTATGTATTTACATAAGGTAACGAGTAATTTTAATATGGTATAGGATATTTTAATACGGTAATAGAGAATCTATACTAATATTATAAAGAGGTAAATTTTGTAAGTTTGTGACGTTGGAGGGGGTAATCTCAGGAACTAGTGGTCCGATTTGAAAAATTCTTTCAGTGTTATATAGCTCATTTATTGAGGAAGATTATAGGTTATATCATCACGCGAAGACTAAAAGGAGTGGAGCACCAATGAAGAATGTTTCAAAATCGTTTTCTTTTTTCTTCTCGAGGGCTTCCACTGCATGTTAGCTCAAAGCAACTATTCCACGCAAATGAAATCGTGAGTAGAGGCTAGCATTAAATAATTTAGTTACGTTTCGCTTGTTTTATACATTATAGGTTTGGCGTTTGAACTCAATCTCATTTGTTTGATGACGACGTAGTCTAAGATGGTTAACACACCAAACTTAGAGACAACTGACTCTCAAGTACTGTTCCTGGTACACACCAACAGGTTTCCGATAAGAAAAATATGCAAGAGTTTTTGAGCTATGTATGCTTGGTACACATATATGTTTCAACAACTCATACATATATGAATAGTTTGCTTAGCCTAGGTTAGCTCACATAGGTCGCGATTTGCATGTGACAGGCATCAGCCAAGCTGAGGTGTGCAGTGCACCCTTGAGCTAGTTGCTCAAATAAAATCGGCTGAGTGCCTTAAGCGCTTGCTTTAGAAGTCGGTTTTTTTGTATTATATGATATGTAAGTATAGTAAGCCGCCTATGACTATGTTTCTATACCTTTAAACGAGCAATTCTCGTATATTTTTATATTGTTATAAAAATTATAATTGTTATTGTTTTTTTTATTGTTTCGGTATTTTTTTTGTTTTTTATTTTTTATTCAGGATTTCGGAAACGGCGTCATCTATTTCCGTGAAACTTAGTATGTAGGTAGTTTCAGGAACGATAAATCGATCTAGCTAGATTTCATTCATAGAAAACTTTTTTAACTGTTTTCAAACAATGAAAAAATATAGCTAGAATATAAAGGTAAATTTCGCAGCCGCTGTCAAAACAAAAATAGCTCAGATGGAAATCGACTGCTTTGAAACTCCGTGTAACCACAGTTCGAATTCGAGTGATAGCAGAAGAGATAGATTTTTTTAATATATTTTTTTGTCAAAAAATGCTAATTTTGTGAGGCAAACCTAACAGTTTATTTTAATTTAAATATGTTTTTTTAAGCTAGGCTCGGTCGCCTAGGTACTTTATTTAACAGTTACCTCACCATACATTCTATCTTCGTTCAACTCTAACAATTTATACCGCGCACAGCGAAATAGCTATCAGATAACAAGTATATTCAGACTTATTTGGCGTTTATCGCATGTAATCTACCTATACATATAATAAAAATGTAAAAATAACATATCTGTACTTCTTAGATTTTGTAGATTGTTGCGTGTGTGTAGGAATAAATAATAAAATATATCTCAATTATTTTCAGAAATGTCTGTCTATTTGGACACGCATCACAGCTACAATACTACGTTCACGATAAATTCCCTCCAAGAGAACTGTAAGCCATGTCCTCGAGTAACATTTACTTTTTGTTTCATTAAAAACGGTCTACTCTATCAAAATTTATTGTAATTTAAATTATGGCTAGGGATGAACGATATTAGAAAAACATCGATATTGACATCGATGTCAACATCGATTCAATATTATCGATGTACGATAAACATCGATAGCAAAACATGGAAGTCTGAAAACATCAATGTTTTTGCCAGCAATTAAAACTGTCTGTAAAAACAAAAAAAGGCCATCCAAAGAAAAAACTATTCGTACAGCTTACAATTTTGATAATTTTCTAGTCTCTAGCAGTACATGCAACGTTCTCATAACGTCGATGTTATCGAAATCAAAACATCGATGTGTCGATATCATCGACATCAAATCATCAACTCAAATCGACATCAAACGACATCAAATCAAATATATATAAGAGTTGTTGAGGTATGTATGCTTGGTACACATATATGTTCCAACAACGCATATGTGTATGAATAGTTAGTAAGCTAGGTCAGCTCAGATAGGTCGCGAATTGCACGTACGAGGCAACAGCCCAAGCCGAGGTGTGCTGTGCACCCTTGAGCTAGTTGTCAAATAAAATAGGCTGCTTGCCTTAAGCGGTCGCCTTAGTAGTCCGGTGAAGCTGTTAAGATCTTACTGGGTCAATAGCGTAGTCAGTTCGAGAAAAAAAAATCGAGTCAGGCTAACAACTTTTGTCAAGTCAAAAAAAACTACGAAATTTATCTCATTCGTCCTGTTTTAATGATTGCTATTTTACATTAAACAATTTTAAAATTACATGCCATTAACCTATGATACAATGTAATGCAAATAATAATTCCTATAATATGGCTGTATATATCCTATAACTCTATTAGCGAAGTAATTGAATACTGATTGCATCATTGTTAATATAGTATCTAAAGATAAAAAGTTGGCTTAAAGTTTCTACAGAAGTTATTTTTAAAATACGTACAGTATACGTAATTATCTTTAAATATTCTTTATA
>JACEII010000053.1:1944203-1966793 GCA_014332785.1 Antheraea mylitta | reverse complement strand
CCGACAGATACTTGGTTTGATTTCTCAGAATATAAGTAGTTGCCTGTCTTAATATTCAGATTTTATGACGACAATCCTTTTTTCGGAAAATATACATTTGATGCATTATCGGAACGCATATCGGTAGATAACTTTAGACTGTCGTGTCCAATATATCACTTCAATAGTTAATCCACTGCGAAACCGCTGTCATTAACGAATTTTTATCATATTTAAATGAAAACTTCTATAGCCACGTATATACGATATGTATATTATAAATACATAAAAATCTGTTTCTAATTTCCAAATAACAACTTTATACTAAATGCTTACGAGAGTATACAGACAATACAGACAATACAAGGGTATACAGTACTTGGAACAAGAAAAGTTTGTAAGTCGTTTTGGTCATTTCGCGTAGGGATTTCGACGGGCAGATAGTTGATATTATAAAAAGTAACTTAGCTTATTTAAAAAAAAAAGGATTTCGGGTACAAATATAATAAACTGAGGAACCAGTGTCCAGAACCGCCCCACGAGCATATTTATACTGATTTTTTTTTAATTCCACGCGTGGTTCACGAATAGTTAATTCATCTATACCAGGGTTTCTTAAACTTTTGTCATTCACGACCCCATGTATGATTGCGAGTTTCTTGACGACCCCATACAAATATAAAAGAAAAATAAATTAATATTTTTTGATGATTTATTTATTAGGTAACAATATACATAATACATATACTTATGAAAATATATAGTTTTAGAATTCGTTTTGAAACCTTCAAGCTCAAAACCTTCAACATTTAAACCTCTCGCGACCGCAGAATTTTGATACGCGACCTCATGGGGTCGCGACCCGTAGTTTAAGAAGCCCGATCTATACTAATATTATAAAGATGTAAAGTTTGTGACGTTGTAAGTTTGTGATGTCGTGACGTTGTAGGGTGTAATATCAAGAACTACTGATCCGATTTGAAAAATATATATTAATGTTATATAGCTCATTTATCGAGGATGGAGGATCGAGGATAGGCTATATATCTTCACGCTAAGACCAATAGGAGCTGAGCACCAAATTAAGAATGTTTAAAAATCGAGGGTTTTTTCCCCTCGAGAGCTTCTGATGCGTGTTAGCGTTAGCTCAAAGTATTTATTACACGCGAACGAAGTCGCGGGCAGAGGCTAGTAGTTACATAAAAAGGAATCTGGTAAGAATAAAAAAATATATATAAGGATACCAAAAAAAATATATCACATTGATATCTAACGTGTTGACATATAGATAAGCATACATTATTAGTAGTATAGGACAGATATTTAAAAATGAATACTAAATATTAATAATTTATAACATGAAGTACATACCTTTGAGTTATGAGTGCGGTAAGTGAATTTATTTTAATATTAATTATAATAATTCAAATACTGGTTAAGAAGTAAAATGCACAAATGTTACTAAACATCGAAGTTAGGTAGACACATCCACTTTAATACGCAGACACCTCACCTACTGATATGTTAGCGGCGTATGTGCTAAAATAAATTCAGAATCTCGAGACCCGAAACAAACACTATTCGCCGGTCACCGCCTATTCCAGTGTTGCCAGTTATGGCAAGAAAAAATACGTAATAAAAATGATGGGACATTATAAAAATGCGTAAACGTCAATTAACTCAAAGCTGATACAATTTGTAGAGTTGAAATCAGACAAGGACTCGAAACTAACAACTCTTATATCTGTCGCGGCTAACGTTAGGGACGGTAGTTATAAAGGTATGACGTTACTCATAGATGTTGATTGACGATGATCTATGATGAGTCCATGATCGACTAGTTAGTCAAGACTAGCCGAGTATTTATAATAAAAGCATTTAATAATAATAAAAGGGTTCATTTATGTGGAACAGGCAGTGGACAAAAGTTTGTTACTCTGTAGCAGCACCACGGGAGCACGTGCAGTGAGAGGTGCACTTCCTGCAGACGTGAGTAACATCAGCTACCAAAAACTAACAATCAAGTTTATTAACCAGAAGCTGGCCTGTTATCATCATTAACCTGTAAGAGACCCTTTTTGCAGGCCGGCATGATAGTGGCGACCGGCGATGGATAGTATGTCAATCGGTGGTCGCTATTATTTTTGGATTGCACTGTGTTTACCATCAGGCATAGTGCAGTCATTTTGCCGTGCTACAATAAAAAAAAAAAAAAAACTGCAGGCCCAAAGGAAGGTATGGGCACAATCACCACGTTTACCCACGACGTATTAGCGATTTCAATCTCCAAGCAATCAGCAGTTCTATTCTTTCCCAAATACAGAAATACTACAAGAACATTTCTAAAGTTCAGGTTTCCTCAGGATGTTTTCCTTCGCGGCCAGACGATAGCGCTACTAATTTTAGATTAGTAAATGTATGCGAATTCCGAAAAAATCGTTGGTACATGGCAAAGTTCGAACTGCAGACGTTGAAATAATATTCCACTGGCTATTTTTTTTTTTATATCAAAGGAGGCAAACGAAGTGATAGGTCACGTGATGTTAAGTGATCACCACCGTCCATAGACACTAGCGACATCAGGGACGTCGCAAGTGCGTTGCCAGCCTGTATATGGGAGAAGGGGGAGAGGAAGGAAAGGGAAAGCAAGAAAGAGGAAGGGACGTGGGCCTCCGGCTGTCTCACTGACCGAACGAAACACAACAATGCAAGCACTGTTATTTCACGTCGCTTATCTGTGAGAGGGGTGTTACTACCCCAGAAGAGCCGACCCATTCATGCTGAAACCAAAAATAGCTTCAGTGGGGCTCTACCACCTATAAAACTAGACCTAAACCTGGCTAAACCACTAGACCATCACGACTTTTAACGAGTTGGCCTGTGCGAATCCTAGCACTAATATCATTACATAGAACTAGTCATTTTAGGATCGTTGAACTATAACGCAAAAAGTATATTAGTCCTTATTGACCTACCATCTCCCTTCACAGCAAAAGTGAGCAGTTTTTACTGCCGTATACCCCTTAAGGCTTTCTGTAAATTTCAATTTTAACATGGTTGTGTGTGGTTACAGGTGGTAGTAGTGAAACTTAGTATTCTGATTTTTTTTTTTCGGAAAATGAGATAGTTAATTTATTTGAGGAAGGAGGCGGTATGCATTACTTTCCGGAATTATTTTATAATATTTTAGTATACAGCTATTAATTAGCAATGTTAACAATTACAACGTTTCTCTCTCTTTCTCCCTCCCTTTCAATGTATATATTTTGATAACACTAAGATTATACTGTCTCATTCTCTCACAGCCAAAACGTATACGTATATTTATAGCTAACTCTTTTTCGTTAAACATTTCCTTTCATAGAATCCAATACACACCGTGCCAAAAAAAAAATTACAAAAAAAAGGCGAAGCGAGGAGAACTGCCGACAGAAGTGATATAACTGTGTTATCTTTTGAATTTTTAAATTAATTGTAGTGTGAATTACAATATATAAATTTCATAATTTTTTAAATGGAAACTATTATCATTACATGTTTAACATCTACTGACACTTTGAACAATAATTATATTTATAAGTGGATTACAACCTAAAAATAGCCATAAAAAATTAAAATGCAACCTCTATAAAAACAATAACGTCCGTAAACGAAAAATACTTAATAATAGTAGGTAATGAAACAGTTAATATTTAACAAATTACTTAAAAAAAAAAAACAAACAAATATGCTCACGGATACGATTTTTTACGTATACAAGACACTACACGTAAGCAAAAAAAGGTGCGGACCAAAACTCTGCAGAATAGAATAATAAAAAAAAACATTAATTATATAAATTTTTCTACAGTTAATTGATTAATCGCACATATGAGATGGGCGGCATAATCTTAATACAATTATTTGATGTACACACGCCGTTATACTACGGGTCGCTAGTCTGACACAAGCCGCGCAAGCGCAATACGGTCGTCCTCGCTTACAGGCATGTCGCTGACGTATGACGAAATCATAAATTTACTTCCTGCCAAAAATACGCGCCTAAAGAAATTTTCACTTCTGACGAAATCGCTATCCAGGTCCCTCCTTAGGTGTTAATCTAATACTTGAACGGGAATTTTACACTGAAAAATAAAATTAAATCATTAAAACCTAATACCTAGAACCGATAACTGCCATTGTTTCACATTCACAATTTATAACGAGCGAATGGGACAAACAGGATAACGAAACCGTTGGCAACTTTAAACGAAATCAAATCAAAGACTTGTTACTCATCGCTCAATGTGTGTTCCGCCGTTTAAAGACACAAATTATACATTCAATACAATTTAGACCATAGAATTAAGCTAGTAAGTCTCAATTTAAAGATAGATTGCTGAGACAATTTGAAACAGTGTTATTACATATTGTGCTCTTAAAGGGGAAATCTCAATGATAATTAAACCAACTTGTGGGCACTTTTGAAACAATGACACATTCAAATTTCCAATGTTTTTTGTACATCATATCTGTAGCTGCTATATTTAACCGTATTATTATGTTTATTGAAGTAAAACTTCTTATATATATATATATATATATATATATATATATATATATATATATTATATCATATAGTAAGCAAACAAACATGTGGGTCACCTGTTGTTAAGCGATCACCGCCGTCCATATACACTAGCAACCCCAGAGGAGTCGCAAGCGCGTTGCCAGCCTGTGTTTGTGGGAAGGGAGAGTAAGGGAGAGGGGAAAGACGAGGAGAGGGGAGGGGAGATGGGTCTCCGGCGTTCTTACTGACCGAACGAAACGCTACAATGCAAGTACTGTTACTTCACGTCGGTTTTCTGTGAGAGGGTGGTGCTACCCCGGACAAGCCGACCCATTCATACTGAAACCAATAATAGTTTCAGCGTGGCTCTATCACCTACTACAATATATACATACATATATAATGCAACGGAAGTACGTTACGGCAATATGGCGTCACGTTTCTGTACCTTCCGGTTAGATAATAATTAAACATAACCAAAACTTCTATCAAATCATAATTTATTTCGTTACTTATTATAGTAATCTGTCCGTACTTATCTGTATTTTGTTTACTTTATAACAAAGAGTTGTTAATAGTACTTCCTGTGTTATTTAAGTTCCGATTTAGCTGATAGATGGCACTACAGATAATGAAGCTTTGGCTTAATCTGTTACTTACTAAAATTTTTCAAATCGGACCAGTCGTTCCTGAGATTACCCCCTACAACGTCACAAGCTTACAAACTTTACCTCTTTGTAATATTAGTTATAGACTACATTCGAATAACATACTTTACTTGCACATCGCTGTAACCGTAGGATTACTAACAATTTTCATTTTTAGGATGATCTTCATTAATTTTATTTCTTTTGGTTTGGTTTTACGGTAAATTGTATCTGGGCACGAACTAAAAAGTTCGCATCGTCATATCTTTGCCGTACCGTGAAACTGTGGAACAATCTTTCGGCCAGTGTATTTCCTACTTCTTATGATATGGGGTCCTTCAAGCGTAACGTGAAGAGACACTTCACAGGCCGGCATGACAGCGGCGACCAGTGATGGATAATCTGTCTCTCGGTGGTTGTCGATGTTTTTGGATTGTACTATGCTTACCGTCAGCCATAGCACAGTCACTTTGTCGTGCTGCAATAAAAAAAGACAGATCAATTACAATTCTTTCTACACAATCTACTGTATATTTAGTGACGACGTTACACCATGAGATCGTTATATATAATACATATAAAGCAATTGTCCCTAGCATATTTCCTTATGTTATTGAGAAGAGTGACTATAAGGGTGAACGTAGAAGGCCTTATGAATTAGATTGTCTAAAACGAATACTTTGTGTGAAGTTGTAGGACAACTAAGATGGTACAGTTACATTATAGTCATGAGTGACTCGAGGCTGTCGAGATTTGTGTTATATTCACAGTTGAAGACTGAAAACTGCTGCCTTGGGCATACATATTTCTGTTATAGGAATATAATTACTAATTGATGTCTTACTACATGTAATAAATCTGAACTGAACACCATATGATGACGGTATATTTCTTAGAAAACCGTTCATTTGTTCATAACTTAAAAAAATCCAAAGTAATAATAAAACTTTACCCATGTTATTACCATTTCAAACTTTGGCGGTATTATTACAAAAAAGTTAAATACGTATTAAAAACTTGCTTAAAAAAGGTTTCGTACTAAATGCACTATCCTTTATTCAAGTCTAACCTAACCTAACTAAAGCGAGACGAAAGAGCAAGATGGGGAACATTCAGAGAGCGCGGTGCATTTAAAACGTAACCTTTTTAAAGCAAGTATGTATTCAACTTTTTAGTAATAACACCGTGGATGTCGTGCGGGCTGGGATAATTTTAAAATTAAGAATCGCTATTTAACACGAAGTTTTTTAAATATTTGGAACCTTTTCAGCCTATTCAGAAGAAAAATTCGAACATACATTGAATAAGAACCAATATGTATATATATATATATGTATATATATCTAACCTTATCATTACATAGTATAAAACAAAGTCCTTTGCCACGTCTGCCTGTCAGTCTGTTCGCGATAAACTCAAAAAATAGTGAATGGATTTTCATGCGGTTTTCACCAGTGGATAAAGTGATTCACTAGGAAGGTTTTGGCGTATAATTTTTCAAGGATTTTTTTATAATTAGGGCAGGACAACATCTGCCGGGTCCGCTAGTAAATAATAATATCAATAATAAATTATTATACTAGCTTTACATTATTTATATTTATAATGGAAATATATTCATCTGGTTCTAAAATTAACCGTGTTTATTATAGAAATAAAATGAACTTTTACTGCCTTATTTGTTAGTGCCGAGAGAAATAATATTGGATCCAAAATTATACAATAGCACCATCTAGTGACACGTATAACAAAGACTCATAATAAATTACTCCGAAATAGATATCGACGAAATGAAAAAACCGTGATCTTGTACATGCGAACTGAACTGAAGAAGGGCTAACGGAAGTAGAACGGTCCCCTCCTCCGGTACAAAGATGTCCAAAAGCGACACATGAAGAAATACAACATAGAGCCTTCTCAGTGGAAACGAGCTTTCTCAGTGGAAACGTCGCTTTGGGCAGCACAGCGGTCAGAATAGCGCAGGACGATGAACAGCCAAGTACGCGAGTTCGAGGCTCAGCTTAAAGTTGACCTTGATACCAAACGCGACCAGTTAAAGGCTCGCCCACACGCTGCCATAATGCATCATTATGAGAACGGCGTATTCACGTGTCCTCATTGTGCACGGAGTTTTGCGGGGAAGATAGGCTACATAAGCTATCTCCGAGCGCACCAGCATCAGTGAGTCATGCTCATATCTGACTTTATTGAGACTTTCTTGTCGAAATTTCGCGTGTATTCGGTAATATGTTTACAAATAAATATAAAAAAACTGAGCCGTCACGGGACAGCTGGCAGATGTGATACATCGAATTTGTTCGAATCGAACGAATCTCAAAGTCTCAAATTACATTAGAGGTACGCGAGCTCAGTGCGGCAAGATAGATTGCGCACGATATCGTGTCGCCACGTCTCACACGCTCGCCACGCCCACAGTCAAGTTTACCTGTGCCTATGAATGTTTCACATCAATAATATAATACTTTGGAATCTCCATGAGTGGAATTTGAGAAAAACACGAAAAGAATCCAGCTGTAAAAATTTCTGCTTACCTTTTTTACTTTCGAATCACGCGAGTTTAAATTTTGTCCCAACTTGTTTTCAATTACATATGTGTAATAATTTAAAAAAAAAACAGGGTTAAGTTTACAATAAGAATTACTTTTGAGAAAGTATAAACCTTTACGCAGTCAGACAATATACACTAAGATACTTCATAGATAAATATTTATTATTTCCACTTATTCAAGGCTCAAATTTCGAGTAGGTTATGAAAGTACTGCAGGGACGCTGAGGATTGAAATTGCAAAAGTTTTCGGCTCATCGAGGTTCAAATTACCAAGTTTCTACTGTACATAAAAAATAATTACTAATGATGTCTTTAACGAATATTTTTAATAAAAGTAAATAATCAACTTTTAAATAAAAGTGATATAGATTTATATACGGATCACAAAAAATATGACGCTTTATATAATAAATTTCCTTTTATATCTCTCTGATAAATACAAACATGCAAGTATTTGCAATATATATATTTTTTGTATATCTAGTTTAACTGTGAAATATTTTCAATTTTTTTAATAATTATTCGAATCGATTTCTCAAATTTGCAGTGGCAAAATGATGTACAAGGTTTCTTTTAGTAGACTAAGAATTTGTCTATAAGCGAAAATGACAGTTATTTGACGTCCAAAGTTTCGATAGCGCCATCTGCACATGAAAATCTAAAATCCATAGTAATGGAGGAGATAGTAAACTATTGAGTGACTGATTCTATTTTTATTTATTTTTTCAGTTAGATTGCATATAACCGTAATATTTTTGCTTTGTGACTGTGGCCGTATCATGCTTTCCTATGTCGGGCTTAGCTAAAACGACTATTTCGGTCGAAGAGGGTGGTAATCTGTGTAGAAAACGGTCTCATTCTATAATCGAACAGTGTAGCAAACGAGTAAAAACTGATGAGATGAGTGCCAATGAAAAAATTTCCAATTTCTCTTTGTTAAGTGCGAACTCAAACGGTACAATTAAGTTGGCGACGTCGCCAATGAACAAACCGGGTGCGACGACGAAAAAGCTTGTTATAAAAAATTTCAAAAGTATGTTTACCATTTTATCCGTCTAAAGATATATTATCATAACCTCTATACGACACCTGTTCAAGTCGATGTTTTTGTAGGTAAACCGAACCTTCCCGAGAACTACCAGGAGACGACATGGGGCAAGCTTCGGGAGGCTGTTGTGGCCATACAGACCTCGAAAGCAATCGCATACTCCCTCGAAGAGCTTTATCAGGCCGTGGAAAATATGTGTAGCCATAAGGTCAGTTTCATATCACTTGTAAACATAAAACCGCTTCCTCGTTTTTTATTTGCCAATATATTATAATGACCTTACTTGAAATTGATACATGAATGCTATTAAAAAAATGTGATATCTAATAGTAATTTTCACATTAATAATTTGACCAAGTAAATTGTGTAAATTCCATATAGTTGTTTAGCAAAATTTAAATTATAATTTTTGATGACTGTTTATAATTTTTAATTCAGTTATATGTTGTCTTTACAATCACAGTTTAGTTGATTTTGCCTCATATACTTCAAATAAATGAATAAATTATTTGTTATTATCCTTGAATATACACATATATATCAATTAATAACAGTAAAATCCCAGTAAGTTATTACTAAATTTAACATCATGGGTGACTTGATAAGACTGAAATTGAAAGAGTTTTGACTTACAAGGACTTAATGTTTTTGTAAGTATATATTCAGTTTGCAGATTTTTCTATTTCATTTCAATGAATTTCAAGTTGCAGAGCTGAAAGTAATAAAAGATATTAATTATGTGGCTAATTTTCAAGCTAAAGAGTTGTAAGAATGTAAGTGCATATTGTCAGCAAGAAACCAGTACTTTACTGATTTTTTCTTGGCTCTTAATTTTAAAATTATGCATTTAGGTATAAAGGTCAAATATATTTTTGTTGTGTTGCACAAAAAAGATATAATCTATCATATATATAAGTACAGGTAAGCCCTTGTGCAAAAATCACTGGATAGATTTTGATTAAATTGTTGTAGTTTTAATTCTAATATAATGTGTCCTTATCTAATAAATTATATTATAACAGCTTAATTTAATATAAAATTTTAAGCAATGAGTGTTTTTTTATCTGAAGAATTGGAGCAAGCAATATGGTGCTTATATATTTCATTTGTAGATAATATATATTTCTATTAGCATAATAAAAGAAAGACAAAATCGTACATATCAGTTAGTATATAATGAAATACCTTGTAGAGCAACACTGATTATTTGGACTTGTTGAGGAAGGGAAGAAAATATTGTTTGGACTTTTAGAGGATTTTGAATTATCAGGTTCGAATTATGAGGTTTTACTCTATTCTTACTTATCTCTGATAACATTGATAGGGCATTGGATAAAGTAAGTAAGTAGTAAAAATACAGATATCAATTATATTGTAGAATTCTGATCTATCAAAAATTAGTATACAAATTTTCATTCCACTTTAATAAACTTTTTTGAAAAACAGCAATGATTATTGTAGAAATGATGTGTCAGTATATATTAGTGGCACTCTGTTAAATAATATCTTTTTAAATTAAAAAGAATTTGATTCTGAACAAAAATATATAACCTGGGTACACCAGTACCGAATGCCGCTTTTTTTCTTCTGAAGTTAAACGAGTTTGTGGTTTACCATATTGACTTACTGAAACTAGAGGTGAACTGGCTCTAAAGTGTAGCTGCCATAATGCACCAGGCTATTATATATACTGATGCTGGGAGACCTGCTAGCGGACATGACAGCAGAGTCTGCTGATGGATAAATTATATATTAACATCAGTCAGTTTTGTTATTTAATCATGCTCTAGGGAAAAAACAATGGTTTCTTGTTCCAGATGGCATCACAGCTGTATGTTAATCTAACTAACCTAGTTGAAGCTCATGTGAAAGCTAATATAGAACAGTTCTTATCGGAAACAATGGACCGGCAAGTGTTCCTCAAAAGAATGGATGACTGCTGGCGAGCTCACTGTCGACAGATGATAATGATTAGGAGTATCTTTCTCTACCTGGACCGTACTTATGTTCTTCAGAACCCCAGCATACACTCTATTTGGTAAGGATTTAATACTGCCATTTATAATGTCATTCTAATGTTTCTTTTACAAGATTTTTTGTTAATATGTCCAGCATGTTTAGTTACTTTTTCTTTAGTGTTACCACAAAAACTCTTTAGAATAAGAATATTTTTCTAAATATAAACTAAACTATTTATAACAGTGATGATCTATATGTATTCTATGCTATTTGCAAACATTTGACAAAGAAAGTGAAAGAATTTGACTTCAATCCATTCTGTTAAATTGCATGATAAAAACATATCCTTTCCTTATGAAGAATTTAAAGCTTTCTTAGTAAGAAATCTAAAGAATGTTTACATAGGAAATTAAATCCATTAGATTTTGTGGAGTGGATTTATCCAAAATGTAATATTTTGGTTATGATTAGGGTTTACCATATAGTATCCAATATTCATTAGATATGTAGGTACTTGACATTTTAGAAAAAGTAACTACTGAAAAGTTATCTATTTATATATCTGTACATATATTTGTATAGTTTCTTAACTATATGATGATAAAAAAATATCTGTCTGTCTTCAATTTAATAATTCAATTCAATTTGTAAGGGCTTTTATAAATTGAAATGCTTAAATACGATAAACAACACTTCAATTTTTTAAGGACACTATTTTTGCCCTGTTCTCTATTATTTGATGTGGCAAAAATCATCGGATTTGTATTTTTCAGGGATATGGGTCTCGATCTGTTCCGACATCATATAGCAATGAACACGTTGGTACAAACACGCACAGTCGACGGCTTACTGCAACTGATCGACCGTGAGCGGGGTGGAGATGCGGTTGACATATCCTTGCTTAAAAGTTTGCTCCGTATGCTCTCAGACCTACAGATATACCAAGATGCCTTTGAACATAAGTAAGTTTAGTTTTTCGAATATTTTTTTTATACAAATATTAACTGTGCAAGTCAGAAAATAAGGTTTTGATCTAAACACTCTTTCACATGTGTTTACGGTCTTTCTTTGTATGATGTATAATTATCAATTATATTGTTTATATTATTTCCTAGTAAAGTTTTTCTACATGTTTTCTGAAATTAATCTATGGATTTGTTTTTGAATTATTTTTTATAAAATTATCTAGACAAAGTTCCATTCAGAGTGATAGTTACTGGATGTGTTATTGTTATTAAATATTATATTAAAATAATTCACCCAGAGACACAGGTGATTGCTATTATGGTGTAAATATAAATACAATAATGATATTACGATGTTCTCATTAAATACAAAGATTAGATATGTGCTGTTTGCGCATATTACTCATAAACTACTACATAGATGGATTTCTACTAATTTTTTTTATTTTTTCTTAAATACGTAATCCTTTAATAACTAAAAAGAAAAATTGTAACTAAAGTAATTTTACACTTTCAACATTTTTATAAGAAATGCAATATATTCCTATCAACCATTAATTTGTTCCTTTTGCGAAAGTTGTTAATATGGTACTAGCCTCTGTCAGTGATTTCGTCCACGTGGATTAGGATATTCTGAGATAATGCTAACACGCAGCAGAAGCACCCAAGAGGAAACATTTTTCATTGGTGCTCGGCTCATATTGATTTTAACGTGATGATATATAGCCTATAATCATTCTCAATGAATGAGCTATATAACACTGAAAGAATTTTCCAAATCAGAACAGTAGTTCCTGAGATTACCTCCTACCACACTAACTCGCGACCTTTACCTCTTTATAATATTAGTATAGATTAATTGTGTTTAAAAGAACATCACTGGTGTGGTGTGGTGTGGTATGGTGTTCGCGTTCCAGTCAGACTTCGTAGTCATGTCCTAGCAATAACTATATATATTAAAACTCTTATTGACTGGAAAATTTTCAAAAAAAATAATTCAATTTTCTTTGTTTTCTCTCAGGTTCCTACAAGCAACAGAGAGACTGTACGCAGCAGAGGGTCAGAGGTTGATGCGAGAATTGGCTGTACCTGAATATCTTGCACATGTTGAAAAGCGCCTGAAAGAGGAAAACGACAGATTGCTACATTACCTCGATCCTTCTACAAAGTAAGTTATCTGTATATATTTTGTAGTTTATACTAGTTAATATACTTAGGGACCGGTAAAAAAAATTCTGTGTTATATGTTACATACAGATAAGATATGAAACGTTACACGTTTACAACCGCAGCTGAATTTGTTATAACGCCATCTAACAAACATTATTTGTACCACATTGTTTTTTCTTAAATGTTTGATATTTTTATTGTATTTATTTGAATAAGAAATATATTTTTCTTTTTGTTCACTACTTTCAATAATACATACTGTACAGTTACGGGTAAATACCATATAGTGTCTGAATTTTTAATTGCGGGCATTCACTACAAGGCTAGAAATTCTTCATTAATGTACCATATTTTTCTCAAACAATTTATGGATATAAATATAACTTTATTTCTGCTAATCTGACATCTTACGATATAGGAACGTTTATGTATAGTCTTTTGTAAATGTATTATAACCATTTTTCAGATGGCAATTAATTCACACAATAGAACGACAGTTACTTAGTGAACACTTGACCGGTATACTGGGTAAAGGATTAGAAGCTTTAATGGATGGGCCACGACTTGCCGACTTAACAACTCTCTATAGTCTGTTTAGCAGGGTTAAAGATGGATTGAATGAACTGTGCAATTATTTTAATGCTTATATTAAGGTTAGTATTAAAACACATAAAAAAAATATTTTTTCATTCTTCTTTCATTAATACAATATTTATTAAAATAATAGTATTCTAATATAAAAATCCAAAAATTTGTGATTTATTTCAGTCAGTACTTAAACTGTAGCTGTTTTTTTTGTACAACTAATCTTTAATCACATATATTTATTGCAATTTTCATATAAAGATGACACAAATGAAGTACACAATGTTTAAATAATTGACAATAATATTTTTAATATAAACAAACAATAACAAAGATTGAGAAACTAGAATATTCTATGAAACTAATTAACTAAAGCAAACAACAAAACATTTTATAACACAGTCACCATAGACAATATTACAACAAACAGTATACTATTACGCTATAACACTCTATCACTAGCCATAGACAACCAGATGTTAGAGACAGATGTCAAGTCAAACAGACATTTTAGTTTGTACATTGGAATAGCTGGATCCTCATTTGTACTGATGCATCTAAACTGTCTAGTTCTGGCAATTTGGGAGCTCTGCAGTCTGGATACCTATGTACAGAATTATCCTTAACTGTAAATGTCCCCCTCTTACATCTGTTTTTACTGGAGAAGCTACTGCCATCGTCGAATCTCTGTCATTCATTAAGTCACACAAATTAGAAAGAGCAATAATCTTCACTGATAGCTTACAAGCTATTCTTTCTAATCCCTTTTGTACTAAATCCAGATATCCGATTATTTTAAAAATGAGAGAGTTAATATACGAGTGTCATAATTTTGGCATCAAAATAGTGATGGCTTGGATTCCAGGCCATTGCGCTATCTCTGGGAACGAATCAGTGGATTCTTGTGCAAAAAATGCTATCCAATCAGATTCCTTGAACAATTTTAGACTGTATATAGAAGATCTAGGGTATCTAGCTAAAACTAGATTATTAAAAGCATGGCAAAAGGATTGGAATTTTTCCAGAAAATATAAAGGCAAATCTTACGGTTCTTTTCAAAATGAAGTTCCCCAAAAACCATGTTTTTTTAAATTCTCATATCTAAGTAAAGCCGTTACTTCCATCATCTGACGTCTTCATCTAGGTCATACTTGTACACCAGTGCATTTGTTTAAATTAAGGATTAGGGATCATTCTCTGTATGAATGCGGCCTTGACAAAGGTTCTCCATATCATATATTCTTTAATTGTTCGAGAAACAGACTCTCCCTTTTTGATGTCCTTCCTCCTTATATTCCCCACCCTACTAACCTTACGTGTATCTTAGCTTTAGTGAATAACAACCCTTTAATTTTGTATGTCATTATTTATTAAAATTAACAAAATTAAACTTTAATCAGATTGTCTTAATCAAAACATATCTAAGCTTGCCTTTATGTATATCTGTGGGAAACACAATAACTCGGTCTCAATACAAAATTAATTACCTTCGTTTTTTAATTACATTTTTTAACGTATGTGACACTATCTGGCACAGACAGCGCACACTTTGTATCTACATGACATTGGCGGAATTATGTATTACTTACATACGGTGCCATAAATTAAAGAAGAAGAAGTAGTTTGTACATTTTTTTGAAATATGTTTTTTAAGATATCTTTCGTCTATTCTTATACATATAATAAAAATATAAATCTAAAATGTCTGTAATTTTTAGATTTTTATAGAAAATTGTCACAGATGTCTAGGAATAAGTAATCAAATCATTTCAATCATTTTTAGTAATGTCTATGTGTCTGGCTGTTTGTTAAGACACACATCACTGCTAAAACACTATGTTAATGATAAGACCTCTTTAAGAAAATCATAAAACTTATCTTCATTTGTTTCATTAAAATCCGGTTTCATTAAAATCGGTATGGTCTAACAAAACTCATTGTAATTTTAATCACCACGTGTTTAAATACGAAAGAAAAGTAAAAGAATTTAAGACATTCAGATGACATTATTAATCACTGTTTCTATATAGAGTTCCTCGCGGATGAAGTCGAGGGCACAGCTAGTATTTTATAAAAATGCCTAGTATAGTCCGCTCATGAAAATATTACAGTTATTAAAATATACTCTCACTCCTAATAAATAAATTTATAGCACAATTGGTCATGACAATAAATTACTTTGATGAAAATCAAATAATGTGTGACAGACATCATATAATCATATTATAACAATTATGTATATAATTTATACTAGGATGTG
Source organism: Antheraea mylitta (assembly GCA_014332785.1). Taxonomy (NCBI): domain Eukaryota; kingdom Metazoa; phylum Arthropoda; class Insecta; order Lepidoptera; family Saturniidae; genus Antheraea; species Antheraea mylitta. The sequence continues at coordinate 1,951,062 of JACEII010000053.1, read as the reverse complement.
ATGGATATATCACATCATATTTTTATACCTAAAAAAGAAAGATAATATTAATGAAATGCATTCTCTCCACAGAAAAAAGGTAAAACTATAGTAATAGAACCGGAACGGGACAAGAGTATGGTGGGTGAACTGTTGGAGTTCAAGGAACAGTTGGATCATGTCGTGAACACATGCTTCCAACGTAACGACAAGTTCCTTTACTCAATGAGAGAAGCGTTTGAACACTTTATCAACCAACGACAGAACAAACCGGCTGAACTTATAGGTAAGTTTTTATATACAAAAACTGACACAGGTATAGGGATGATCGATATTAGAAAAACATCAATGTCTGCAAAAAATCGATGTTTTTACTAGCAATTAAAACTGTCTATAAAAAACAAATTTCATCTGGTGTTTTCCATATTGTCAGTTCCATTGCCAAACAGGAGTTGGCTAGCGACGAAAAAAAAAGGTCATGCAAAGAATTAACTTCGTCCAGCTTACAAATTTGATAATTATCTAGTCTCTATTTTATTCTCATAACATTGATGTTATCGAAATCAAAACATCGATGTGTCGAATATTGTCGACATGAAAAAAATCGATGTTTTTAAGCTAATCATCGATGTTTCTTCAACATCAATGAATATCGATCATCCTTACTCAGATTTAATATATTTAAAGAAAAACATGTGTACAGTTCACATGTCATAATTATGAAACATTCAAACAACAATAACTTACTCATATAAATAATACACCAGGCTGGTTATGACGCCTTTTTTATATTATGGAAGAAATACATACATTATATACTTTTGTTAGTTACCCGATTAGGCCTCCCACAGCAGTGGCTCAAGCCTAGGTTGGATCCCTCGGTAGGGAGCCCTTGACTGCGTTGCTTGCACGATACGGTGACACACAAATATACATTACTGCTACAACACTACACGATCACCCCCACACACGTGCACGCCCACACGCTTACACATGAAAGTGGAAGGGTTTACTTTTTCCCTCATCAAACTGAAAAACTCTTAATTTTCCGATAATAAATATATGGAGGAGTTGTTGAGGCGTGTATGCTTGGTACACATATACGTTTCAACAACTCATACATATATGAATAGTTAGCTAGGTTAACTAAGATAGGTCGCGATTTTGCATGCAACAGGCAACAGCCAAGCCGAGGTGTGCCGTGCACCCTTGAGCTGGTTGCCAAAATAAAATCGGCTGAGTGCCTTAAGCGCTCGCCTTAGTAGTCCGGTCAAGCTGTTAAGACCTTGCTGGGTCAATAGCGTAGACATTTCGAAAAAAAAAAAAATATACTTTTGATATATTAAATAAAACACAAAACAATAAATATAAAATTGACATAACATACATAATGTAAAAGAAAAGCTTCTTTCATAATATGCTGCCAGTTATGATTACTAGAGTATATTGTTCAAAAGGAGTAATACAACTTTTTCAATTTAATTTCAGCGAAATTCGTGGATCTTAAATTGAGAGCGGGCAATAAAGAAGCAACCGAGGAGGAATTGGAACGATTACTTGACAAGATTATGGTGCTGTTCCGATTCATCCACGGGAAAGATGTGTTCGAAGCGTTCTACAAGAAGGACCTCGCTAAGCGGCTGCTCGTTGGAAAGTCTGCCTCGGTGGATGCGGAGAAGTCTATGCTGAGCAAACTGAAACAGGAGTGCGGTGGAGGTTTCACATGTAAATTAGAAGGGATGTTCAAAGACATGGAGCTATCTAAAGATATTAATATCACTTATAAACAGGTTTGTATTCTTTTGTTGCTTACCAATCTCTATTATTTAAAGTAGCTATGCCGCTACTCTGTCTGTGTGAACATTACCTAATGTAAAATAAATCGTGACTTTTTAGTCATCTGTAGTCATTAAACCTAAATCTGAGAAATGTTCTTGTAGTACCACCATATATGGGAAAACATATATCTGTCAATGTCTCGAAGTTTGAAATCAACAATACGTCATGGGCTGGCATAGTGATTATACCAATACCTTCCTTTGGGAAGAGGCATAAAACCCTGCAGTGGGTTTTACTACACGCTGATGGTGATAATGTTGATGAAATATATGAACGAAAGATGTTGAATGAGTGCACACTTTTTTAAAACGCTGGTAACGCACTGGCAACACTCCTGGTCTTGTTAATGTGTCTGGACGACTGTGGTCACATACCATCTGGAGGCAAGTTCACTACAAAAAGAGTTTTTGATGGGATCTTGGAATGTCACGTAGCGGTCTTTATATTTAATGCATAATCTTTTGTTATTTGGCTCTACATTGTGTAATGTTGGTCGTGTTTTACATAATAGAGTATGGTTATCATGTAAAATACCACACAAGGGAAATGGATCGGAAATAATATTACTGAGCATTGATTCTGAGTTGCTACAAAAACTCCCTGGAAAGTTCTAACAAGACGACCACCATCGTGTTAGTTTATTGATTGTGTTTACGCTAAAGGGCACCAAACAGGCAGATGGTTTATCTAATAAACCGTGATTACCGTCACCTATGGACACCTGCAATACCAGGAACATCGCTGTTACGTTGTCTGCCATGAAGAGTGTGTTTCAATCCCAATTTGAACATATACTTATCATAACTCTCATCTCCCGTCATTCAAAAATGTCAGTAATAATGTATTAGAAGATTGGTTGCAAAAAAGAAAACACATGTAACGAGTGAAGGAATCCGTGATTCGACAGCACCTGGCGGCGAGCTCCGAGGGTGGTGGACTGGAGCTGTCGGTGTACATCCTGACGATGGGGTTCTGGCCGACGTACCCGCCGGTGGAGGCGCGGCTCCCGCTGGAGCTGACGCGGCACCAGGACCACTTCACCAAGTTCTACCTCGCCAAGCACTCCGGCCGCAAGCTGCAGTGGCAGGCCACGCTGGGACACTGCGTGCTCCGGGCACACTTCCCACTACACGTAACTTACCTCACTTACAGATCCTATTCTGACAAATCATACTTAATAAAAAAATATATCCATTTAAATATACCTACAAAATAAAAAACATACATATAAAAATAAATGTACAGAATAAATATTAGACTGAAAAGATAAATTATCATGACCTTCTTTCTCTTTTCAGACAAACTGTCAATACCTTTTTAGGTCTTCCTCTACTTCTATATCTGTCTACCTTCCTACTTAAAACTCTTTTAGATACCTCATGAATTTCCCATACGATTATAACCTAGTATTTTCTATTTCTCTATCGCTGGCATTATCTATACTAATATTATAAAGAGGTAAAGTTTGTGACATTGTAGGGGATAATCTCAGGAACTACAGGTCCGATTTGAATAATTCTTTCAGTGTTATATAGATCATTCATCGAGAATGCTTATAGGCTATATCTTCACGCTATGACTAATAGGAGTGGAGCACAGATGAAGAATGTTTCAAAATCGGGAGGTTTTTTCCTTTTGAGATCTGCTGCGTGTTAGTGTTAGTGTATCTATACTACGCGAACGAAGTCGCGGGTAGAGCCTAGTTTTCGTATATAGATTAACAGAACAAAAAATATACAAAACGAAAGTTTGTAATTCTACCTTAAACTAGCTGTATGTACCCGAGGCTCCGCCCCATGAAACCTAATGTAAAAAAAAATCATCTAAATGTATTGATTCCATTTACCTATCTACTTTTCTCTCGTACTTAAGTCAGGTTGTCAATAAAATTACAATTAACTTTTGATAGAGTGTGTCGATTTTAATGAAATAAAAATTAAATGTTACTCATGATATGTTTTATGATTTTTTTGGGTTTTATCGTGAAAGCAGTAGTTTAGCAGTGATGCGTGCCCAAACAAACCTACAGACAGACATTTATAAAAATGCTTAAAATGTATTTTAACTGACATGTTCTTTATGGATCATCCCTAAATTAAAAAAGAAAAAATAATACTTATTCCAAGACACTTGCAACATTTTTTTCATTGAAATCTAAAAAGTATATACATGTTATATTTAGGTTCTTATTACATAGATGATAAGTACTACAATATTATTGGAAAAAAACTATGTCATAATCTATTGTAACTACTCTTGTTTCAGGGTAGCAAAGAATTACAGGTATCTCTATTTCAAGGACTTGTTCTTTTGCTGTTCAACGACGGAGACAATCTCTCTTTTGAAGACATCAAGGCTTCAACCAACATTGAGGTAAACATAAAATAACCCATATTACAATGATATCATTATCCAGGTCTATTAATAAAGAAAATGAGACAAGTATCCTGTTTATCATTACTTGCTTTGTATTAAAAGGTTTTTTTTTTCTTGTAAATTAGAGCATTTTTACAAGAATGCATTTATCAAAAACTACACATGTATTTTACAAGTCACAAGTGTTATCAACTTGTAATAAAAGTCCTTTTTCACACTTGTATTTGTGATTTTGTTTATCATAGATGCCTCTGTAGCTTATAACTTGTTACGTAAACGTTGGAGAGTTTCCATTACATTGAATAAAGTGTTTTTGATTTTGTTTGTTTGTTGGTTGTTTGTCGGTTGGTTGGTTGTTATTCGGTTGGTTGGTTGTTGGTCGGTCGGTCAGTTGTTGGTCGGTTGGTTGGTTGACTGTTGGTTGGTTGTGGTGTATCGCAGGAGGGCGAGCTGCGCCGCACGCTGCAGTCGCTGGCGTGCGGGAAGGCGCGAGTGCTGGTGAAGAGTCCGCGCGGTCGCGAGGTCGTCGACACCGACGTCTTCGCCTTCAACGCGGACTTCACCAACAAACTCTTCAGGATCAAAATCAACCAGATACAAATGAAGGAGACCGTGAGTACTATATTTATATAAACCAACATATATACCAACTCACGTTGATTATTTTAGGGTACTATGCAATTAACCGGACAATTCCCATACAGACTATGCGGGTAGTGCTAGTTTGCGGTTATCCGCTGTTGACGATGTACGTGTTCACCGTCGCTTACACATTTTATTGATGACAATAGATAATTAACTATGGATTTCCATACAGAAAAATGTAGAATTGAGTATATAAAGCGAGTAAATATAATAAATAGCAGTGACATCTTTGACAGCCATCTTAGAAAATAACGGCACATTCCGGTTGCTGATTCGGTTATCTGCCACCCGGCTAACCCTTACTCTCGCATTAAGATTCTGCTGTTGATTATTCATCACCTTTTGCTATTTTCAACAGTGACAAATGTCAGACTTTATTACCATAATGTACGAACTAAAAAGCATTATTCTTCAACATAAATGTGAAAAGATCACACCAAATTTCTCCGACACGAAAGTCATTTATATTTAATCTAATTATCATATCACTGTTTTAAAATTGCAAATTACAGCAGATTTCTCAACAACGAAATGATTGTCCTAAAATGTAACAGCATTATGTCCTTTGTGATATAATAATTATTTTATGCTTATATAAATATAAATCAAATAGATTCACTACTACATAATTACACTACAGTCACTTTTATACCTTATGATGCTATGATTGCAGTCCGTTTGAAACTTTCCTTTTTATCCTCTTTATATCCAGAATAAAACTCAAGTGGAATGCACCGCTTTACGCTGGAAAGCTTTTTCCTCGATCTGACTACGCTATTGACCTAGCAAAGTCTTAACAGCTTCACCAGACTACAGCCGCTGGAAAGTTGACGTCATTGATCGAACGATACGACAAAATTCAAAACTGTCTACTTGGAAACACTAATGTCCCATAGTTGATGAGTCAGTCGTTGTTTATTTGTAACAATAGTATGATTTAGTATATACTACTTTTCTTTTTTAACGATTTAAATGTATAAATTTGTTTTGTTTTGAAACAGAGTGAAGAGCAAAAGGCGACGGAGGAACGCGTGTTCCAGGACCGGCAGTACCAGATCGACGCGGCCATCGTGCGCGTCATGAAAATGCGTAAAGCTCTCTCACACAATCTCCTCATATCCGAATTATATAACCAACTGAAATTCCCCGTCAAGGTACATATACTCCGGTATACCTTTCTTATAGTACGTAGTAAGAGGCTCATCGGACATTGTCTTGATAATTAAAAAAAATCCTAAAATTCAACCGCAGCATCGCATACTGGATTCAGTTGGGAATCTGAACCACTCTTGAATCCACCTGGAACACTTACAAAAAATTTCATAAAAATCTGTTCAGCCTTTTAGGAGTTGAGTCACATAAACACAGACAGAAGTATTATATATGTAAAGATAAGGGAGGAGGGTATGGTATATTAAATAAAAAATCCCCGCCCTGGAATTGTCTGATGCTTATACCATTTTTATAAAGTAGACTATTTCCTCTTCAAATAACCCTAAATATTAATTCATTAAAGAACATATCTTGAAATATTAAAACGAGTCGGAGGTTTCATACTCTGGAAAGTCATTTCAATGTCCATCAACTTGGCTATCACCCACAATATGGAAATCAGTCTACAAGTACCTATTTGGTTTTATATATATCTTGAATCTTGGCCACCGGTGACTCCCATAACACCACGGTCAAGTTGAGATTCGGCCACCGGTTATTTCCGTGGCGTTGCCGCCAGTTTAAATTCGGGCCAGCAGTGACCCCCGTGACGTCACAGTCAAGTTAAGTTCCGACCACCGGTGACCCCCGTGATGCCACGGTCAAGTTGAGTTCCGGCCACCGGTGACCCCATGACACTAAGGTCAAGTTGAGTTGCGGCCACCGGTGACCCCATGACACTAAGGTCAAGTTGAGTTGCGGTCACCGGTGACCCCGTGACACTAAGGGCAAGTCGAGTTGCGGCCACCGGTGACCCCGTAACACTAAGGTCAAGTTGAGTTGCGGCCACCGGTGACCCCGTGACACT
>JACEII010000053.1:1856704-1944193 GCA_014332785.1 Antheraea mylitta | reverse complement strand
GAGTTGCGGCCACCGGTGACCCCGTGACACTAAGGTCAAGTTGAGTTCCGGCCACCGGTGACCCCTGTGACACCATCAACTTGAGTTCCAGCCACCGGTGACCCCTGTGACATTACGGTCGACTGACGTCCCGTCCATCAGTTAGCCCACCGATATTTAATTTTTTTTACTGGTTAACTTTCAGCCGGCGGATCTAAAGAAGCGGATCGAATCTCTGATCGACCGGGACTATATGGAGCGAGATAAGGACAATCCAAATCAGTACAACTACGTCGCATAATCACGTGAACTGGCCTCTCCGCGAACATCGGCGATACGTCTACACGCTTCCAAATATTGATTACCCATCTATTCATAAACTATAATGTCGTGGAGCAATAAATATAATTATAATGTATAATAGATAATGTTTTTATTGATTATAGACTCGATCTGAAAAGTCGTTTAACTTAAAAACAACAAAGATCTTACTAAATTAGTCTTCCTATCCTTATATTATATCCCATCCACTTCACTTGTACACACTAACCAAACTATATTGCGTAAAACACCACCAGTATTACACAATTTAGAGCCAAAGAATACATGTTATAAATGAAATATAAAATCCACTTCATGACATTCCAAGATCCCGCCAAAACCTCTTATTTAACTTAGTGCAAGTGGTCTCTAATAATTGATTACAGGACCGAATCTGATAATAATGATGTAAATTGAAGGTGTCTTAGTGTTATTTTTTGGATTCCCAAAATGAATACCCATCAACAGTTTTCGTTATAATTTATCTACATTACAACTTCCAAAGAGACCATTTTACATACTTATAGAACTACAAAGCCGTGCCCTGACTGTTAACTACAGGAAATTATCAAGATCAAAGGTACTTAATTCAGTTTAGGCCCTAATAAGGCACTTATGAACGTCAAAAACTACCACCGGTTCGGAAACAACCTAATCATCGAGAAGAACCGGCAAGAAACTCGATCTGGTTTATCTTTTTAATATATATAATATTTATACTATATTACATACATGACAGAAACGTTATTAATGGATGCACAGAGATGAGTCAACTCCAGACATCACTATGGTTCACATACTGATCCACCCTATAATAGCCTTTTGAGACCAAAATCATTAATCTAATGCAGCGATTTTCAACCTTTGGTGGTATTAAGTCTCATCACTACCTTAGAGTTACATTGCTATTGGCAAAATACTGAGATGGTATAATAGTTTACTTATAGAGATATTATTGTAATGTATTATGCCCACAATATATAGTCAAAATCAAACCAAAATATCCTTTATTCAATTTAGGCCCTGAGAAGGCGCTTATAAACGTCAAAGCAACCACCGGTTCGGAAAACAACCCTATCATCGAGAAGTGGATATACAGAGAGGAGCGTCATTTCCAGACATCACAATCATTCACATAATGGTCCACCCTATAATAGTCTTTAGATATTAAAACCCGCTTGATATGGTTCTCGAACTCACTATCCGTCAAATCGGTAACCTGTTTAGGGATTTTGTTATAAAACCTAACACTATTACTTAAAAAACTGTTACTGGACTTCGTGAGCCTGAAGCATGGAATGACCAACTTGTTGCAGTTTCTAGTATTTAAATTATGTTGGTCTTTTACTTGATCTAGGATATCTGGTTTAAAATGAACTCGATGAATTACTAAGTGCTGATGTATGAATGCATTGAATTTGTACAATACAGTCAGGTGTATGGTAAAATCAGGAGTGGGTACTCATAAGAAGTTTTATTCGATAACGAAAAGAGGTTGGGAAGCACTGTGTTCTAGAGGATTAATTACAAAAATAATAAATAAAATCAAACTTTCAAATTAAAGAAATTTATTCGACACGATATCAATTCTGAATAATTTACAAACATACAAAATTAATATAATAATACTTAAATACATATTTCTGGAAACCATATTATTTTAATTGTATATTGTTTCTGTGCATCTTACTTCACCAAAACATGGAGATTGTCTTTTTTTATTTATCAGTGCGTTGTCCTTTATATTCACTAATGTGATCGTCTAATGACTGCAAATATCAAAAAGCTCACGACTTAGATTGTAACGATTTATTTATTTGTTTTGATGCAACCGACTATCCAGACCTTTTCAAAAATATTAATTTTAACGTTCCTACAAAAGTTGTGAGACACTACGCCGATCCATCTTCCATTGGTGTCTACCAATCGTGGAGACCTGTAAATGGTTTTTTGTGACTTATTTTTTATATATATTTTTTTCTAAAAATGTAAAATTCTCTACTATTTAATATTGTTCTCTACTATTTATTATTTTTCTATTATATAAAAAAAAATGTGAACAAACATTTTACAGTTAATAGAAATATAAGCACATAGAAATACTTCAAAAATATTTTGCTAAAACAAACTAAAAATTCGAAATAAGTATGACTATCTGACGTAAAAATATGTTTTTTATCCTTTGTCTATCTATGTAATGCTTTTGAAGCTAGTTTTTTTTTTTCAGATATTATAAAAGAGCATATTTTACACGGAAAAAGGTTTAAAATGACATTTTTCACAACAAACATATACCTATCAAATAAACACTTAGCATAAAGATCTAATGATATAACAGTCATCAGTTACATTACAACAGTCGTTTTTTTTGAGAATTTTTATCCACAAATAGCCCTAAGTGTTCCAAATAAATTCATTTGTCCGTCATTTTGAATACAGTGTCGAGATGATTTTTATGGTAGTCCAGCTCTTCAGCCAGAGCAGTCGCCAGCGTATTCGGTGTCACTTCTGTATCTAAGTAGTCACGTAGCAATATCTGAAAGACATGAATTATATTGCTACTTTAATATAACAGCAATAACGAGAAGTTATTTTTATATCACAGTGATATATCACGACCAGTTATATTTTATACGCGGCGATCAATAATAACGTTGAATCGCGACGAGGCAAGGGGCACATCAAACGATTTCGTACACAAAGCTGTAAGTTAGAATGTATAAAAAAAAGTAGAGGTAGTCATATAACTTAATTATAGTCTAAATGATTTAAATTTCGTTATGTGTGTATTGAAATTATTAACATCAGTAGTTCACATCAACTGGCACTTTCAGTCATAATTACGTACATTATTTGTATAATTAATCTATACTAATATTATAAAGAAGTAAAGTTTGTGAGTTTGTGATGTTGTAGGGGGTAATCTCAGGAACTACTGGTTCGATTTGAATAATTTTTTCAGTGTTATATAGCTCATAGATCGAGAATGGTTATAGGCTATATATCATCACGCTAAGACCAATAGGTGCGGAGCACAGATGAAAATTCAAAATCGGGATGTCTTTTTCCTTTTGAGAACTGTTGCGTGTTAGTGTTCGTGTATCTAAGCCACGCGAACGAAGTCGCAGGCAGAGGCTAGTCAAATATATGACGCGAACTCATAAATTTATGTCCTGCGATAAACACCGCTCAACGCGTCTAAAGAAGTTTTCACTACGTAAACTTCAAGTGAAATAACGCTTAACAGTGATGATAATAAAAGCAGATTATTGCTAGCTGTTAGTCGTGTCGCTGCAAAGTTATTGTTTTATTCCTATTACACGAGTCATTTCACCATAAAACGGTCGCATTCGTTCTCGTCTCATGATCATTTATATCAGAATCTCACGATATTATTCTACCGATGTATGTAGCGTGTGATATACTTTATCACTAATTACATATTTAATGATATGTGATTTTTTAAACTAAAATGAACTCGCCTCTTGATCATTTATACTACGTCCTCGCGATATTAAGTGGTTATATGGAATTCATGTAGATTATAAGACACGTGATATATCTTATTACTAATTATATATTTAATAGTATGTGGTTCTTTTAGGTAATAAAGTAAAGAGAATAAGTGAAATTTTACGTTGTATCTATTTTTATTTCAATCATCATGGCTCAAAGTTTTGCCGGTGTCATTTTCAGTTACGTAATTTTTACCAGCCAGTAATACAGGCTAAAATCGTTTAAGGCTCTCGTTTTCAGGCATAACACGATTTGCTTATGAGTTTATTTCTATGAAGTGACAGTTTCAAGGTCAAAAATATAAACTTACTTTTGGCGGTACTGCACCCCCATGCCGGAGCAGTCCATGTCGTAGTTTCTCACCAGCGGATCGCGATAACGGATTACTCTCAAAGTGTTTCTTCCATACACTCCAAGCGATACCACGAGATATCAGATACGAGTAATACTTCGCACCGTATCCAATCAGATGGCTGAAGCGGTGTTGCCATGCCTAAAATTCATATTTTCCTTAAGTAAATATTTATATATATAATAATAATTTATATTTTTGTAATTAATTAGTTTTGTAGTTAAATGTAATCAGTGAAGATCAGGTATCGGCTGAAAGTATGTCTGCGTCGCGAGCGATGAATGCAGTCCTATAATTTAATATGGCCTTTATAATATTTTAATAACTAAATAATATTCAAATGATTTAAACGGATTTATCATCTACTTCCATGCCGTTACAACACGTCCGAGACGCTTCTATGCTACAATAGTAAGGCGAAGCTTTACTCTGATAAATCGTCACAATGCCTACAGAGTGGTTAATTGGTTTTCCTGACTGACCGACTATATGTTGTTCATAACATATCTTTACACACTTTAGTATTAAATATCTATTTGAATACATATTCGGTAGAGTTACACACCGTATTTTCAACGTAAGGCAGCCCATAATACTTTTTCTGGACCTCTTGCAATACTTCTGTCGTGCGACCTCCGTACGAAGCGCCTGGACCATGGTAATGTTGGTCCAGAGCAGAGTAAAATACCTAGAAATTAAACGTTAGTTGTTACTTAATACAAATAAATTATATTGTAAAAAACATGAAAAAAAACATCTAAAATGTATATGAGACCTCTCAATTCAATATTCTGAGCACTGAAGTGTCTTCGCCATGAGATTGACTAATATACGATGCGTTAATAGTGAATTAACTACAGCTACATTCACATGGACCAATTATAGGTAGTCCGGTGAAACTGTTAAAACCTTGCTGGGTTAATAGCGTAGTCACTACGAAAAAAAAAATACATTAGGAATAGTAATCGTAATGATATCTATCGCCTATTTTCCGTTTACCGTCGAATATCATTTTGACATTACAAATAGACATATAGCATATCACTATCACTGCTACTAATCACATGAAATTATGATTTTGTATCACTGCTATGTTTCATAAGATATGCAAAAAAAGAAGCCTTAAAATACCTTAAAAAATTATACTATTATGAGTACACGTATATTTATTAGTTTCCATTTATGACATGGGACCAAAAAACTCTGAAAATTATAATTAACAGAAATCACAATGTTTGTTGTAGTTGCACAGATAAGAATCTATCAGGTAACATTTTTATATATATAAAAAATCGTTCGCGGTAACACTTGTTAATAGTTAAATAGAAAAATTAACATATTCATGGCGTGAAAATAATTTTCACATTTGAAATATAACGAGTCATCTTTTATCACCTGTGAAATATTAGTGATAATAAATTTTACTGCTACGTAATTGTACAAAAATGAACTAATATAATTGAAAATGAATAAATAATACCTGAAGTTGCATCTCACTAGCGCCGAACAGATACTTCGAGGCACATAACCTCTGCAACATGTCTTCAGGCATCGGTTCACGAGTTTGGAAGTGACGTGCGAACCGACGGACCACCTGAGGCATATTATAAATTATCGTTATTTATTAACACTACACTATTATAAAACTTAACTTAAAGAATATTGTTAAAAAAAAAACACCTGTTAAAGTTGAGAGTCAAATACACAGACAAATGTTACATCTAAAATATTTGAGGAAACCATAAACAATCGTAAAGTAATTAAATAAAATTCTGACCCTCTTTTAATAAATTAAAATTTTTTATCGACCAATAACAGAATGAATTTGATCGACAAAGTTTAATAATTCATTGATATATTTTATCATCTATTAATTACAGGTGAGTGTATCTTCAATAAATGGTAACTGAATATAATCATATAAGTGATAACAGACACATGACACCTTTCAATGCGAATTGAGTACATTATAATGAATGATAACCGAACATAGTATAATTTATTGATAAGAGAGATGATACTTTCAGTGAAAACTGAGTTGGTACCTTTAGTAATAACAATATAACCTTGTCAGCGATAAGAAAACACCACACTTTTTAATGGGAACTGACGATATCATCGATAAATGTTGGTATGCCGGCGAAGCTGTTAAAACCTTGCTAGGTCAATAGCGTAGTCAGTTCCAGAAAAAACAAATGTGAATGATAATTAAACATGATACTTGGCAATGACAACTGAGCATGGGACTTTCAAACACAACTGAGCATTTCATCTGTCAGTGAGAATAGAGCATTTCTCCTGTCGGTGGCAACTGAGCACAAAATCAATCGGCGAAATCTGAGCATTACATCTATCAATGATAACTGAGCGTTTCATCTGTCAATGACAACTGAGCATAAAATCTGTCAGCGAAAATTGAGCAAGTCACTAAAAACAATTAAACGGAAAATGAATCTTATACCTTTAAACAAGCAATTCTTGTATATTTTTATATTTGTATATATTCAGGATCTCGGAAATGGCGTCATCTATTGCCGCGAAACCTAGTATGTAGGTAGTTTCAGGGACAATGAGTCGATCTAGCTAGATTTTATTCATAGAAAACTTTTTTAACTGAGTTTTCAGGGCAATTAAATATATAGCTAGAATATAAAGGTAAATTTCGCCGCCGCTGTCAAAACAAAAATAGCTCAGATGGAAATCATTTGCTTCGAAAATCCGTGTAACCCCAGTTCAAATCCGAGTGACACCTTAAGTGGTATATTTAAAAAAAAATTTAATATGTTAATTTTGTAAGGCAAACCTAACAGTTTTTTTTTTTATGTAAAAATGTTTACTTAAGAACCGAGCCAGGCTCGTTCGCCCAGGTACTGATGTATAATAAGAGATAGTGGAACTTACGTCTGGAGACGAGGCGAAGTACTCCATGAGCACGCTGGGCAGCTCGGCGAGGTCGGTGGGGCAGCGCGTGCCGGAGACGTGCTGGTGGCGCGCGCGGCCCAGCATCGAGTGCAGCGCGTGCCCCGCCTCGTGGAACAGGTTATCCACCGCGCCCGCCGACAGCAGCGCCGGCCCGCCCCGGTGGCCCCCGCTCAGCGACAGCATCACCACCACTATCGGGTTCTACAACCGTATACTATCTATACTAATATTATAAAGTGGTAAAGTTTGTCACTTTGTGACCTACGGGGTAATCTCAGGAACTACTGGTCCAATTTGAATAATTTTTTCAATGTTATATAGCTCATTTATCGAGAATGGCTATAGGCTATATATCATCACCAGTGGAGCACCAATGAAGAATGTTTCAAAATCGGGCTATTTTTTCCTCTTAAAAGCTTCCGCCTCACGTTAGAAATAAAGAATATCTTTATTCCACGCAAACGAAGTCGCGGGACGAGCCTAGTCTATACATATAATAACAATGTAAATCTAATGTGTCCGCACTTTTTAGATTTTTCTATATATATAGCAATAAATAATACGATGAGTTTTTGGTGGGATCTCAGTGTGTCATGTAGTGAATTTTATAGTTTATTCATAATCTTGTGTTATTGGACTCATATATTTTGTAAATTTAGTGGTATTTTACGTAATATAGTTAGTTTATTGTGCATCTGTAAAGTGAATGGAAAATAATACAACAGCGCATAAAATTTTGAGATGCCACAAAAACTCTCTGGAAGGTTCTAACAAGAGATCCACCATCTTGTTAGAATATTGACTCACACAACGCTTAATATTAAAGTGATTGCACCTTGCTTGTAATATTATTGACTACGCGACAATGGCAGTATTAATCTGAAAGATTGATTGCCAGAAATAAAGTAAAAAAAAAAAAAGTAATAGGATACATTTCAATCATTTTCAAAAATGTCTGTCTATTTGCTTGTTTGGACATGCAACACTGCTAAAGTAATGCTTTCACTTTCTATTATGCTCTGTGAGTTTGTACAGTTTACTGTACATCTATACTTAGCAAGAAACAGATTTGCCATTTAATTTACCATCAAATATTATAATTATGCTATGAAACATTACACATTATTAGTACATTACTTGTTTATATTCTAAGAACTAATAGAAGAACAATTTAGTATTCACCTGATAAGTACCATCTGGTAGCAGTTTACCACCCTGGATAGTGAAGTGGCAATCCTGGTGCGGCTTCCCTGGACGCTCATATAAGTCACAGTAGATGTGACCGAGCAGTCCTTCGCTCTCATGTACTACGGCTAATTTGTAAACGTCCGGCGACCATGATTCACCTACATTAAAACAATACTAATGTTATCGTAACAGTAATTTAAGCGATGGCCTAACTGTTGCCGGTTTTAGAAGCATTTCAGGTTAGGCTGATACTAAACAATTTCTGAGATTCAGAAACCTTTTTTTTGAGCCTAGGTGTATGTTATGTTGTTAATTATATGTTCGTAAATCCCTTCTGACACATAACATGAAGTATGGTCCAAGAGCTGTCTTTTTAAAAAATTAAAATTATTTCATTGTCTCTTTTTTAATAATTATTTTATTATAATTAGAAGGTAAGAGAGTGAGAGAGACAGAAAAAGAGAGAATTACAAAAAGTTCACATGTGCTATCCTAACACATTACCTCTATATCATCAGCCCTTCAACATATGAATAATAATACTAAGGATGTACCTTTTAAAACTGACATGATTCACCTGGCAACATATCTTCATATTTCAAGCTGATGCCATACAACTCCTCACACAACATGTTCAAGCCCTCCATACAGCCGCCGAGTGAGAAATACGGACTGAAATCCGAATTCGCAACATTCAATAAGCGTGTTTTCGCTTTATGCGTGAAATATGGCGTGTCCCAGCACATGAGGGTGTCCAGATAAGGCGTCTCCTGCTTCTTCATCTTGAGCATAGCGTCAAAGTCCATTTTAGCCCGGTCGTAAAGGTTATCCGAGAGGATATCAAGAAACTGTCGGACATTCGATGCTGTCTCCATTGTGCTAGCTTTTATTGCCCTGAAATATAACTATATAATGAAAACACTTTTGAGGCCCAATCACGTTAAAACTACTTAACGTATCGGCATAGAACTATGATTATTAATCGCAGAATTTGTTATACAGGTTCTGGGTTTATTTTTTGGATTTGACAACTGAACTGGCATTTTTTAATGCTCAATGACAATAAACGAAAATAATTTTACAAGCAATGCGCGCGCTACTATGTAATTATACATATAAATCAAGGCCGCTTACATTTTTCAATAGTCTGACCAAACATGTGATACATATGAAGGGCTAAATTGGATTTAGCTTGTAGGGACGCAGACATGCATATCTTTAGAGTGCAGTCTATGGATATGTAGGGGACAAAGGTCACGCGTCGTTTATCGTGTATCGTAATAATATTTTGTAGCCCAATTCGATTGTAGATGTGTATGTAAACATACAACATTATAAGTTGGTTTGTATGTGTATCTAAATAGTTTAATTGAATAAGAAATTATATATAATTTCGGATTAACAACACAAATACTATAAATAGATTTATATGATATTTATATTTATTTATTCGATTTACTCACACCTAAAAGATGATACTGAAATGCAAGGACACTTTTACTCTTATAAATAACGGCTGTTACCTGTCTCCGTAGCTAGGGAACCCGCAGAGTGAGGCAAGCTCGAGGCGAGCGTCCAGTGTGGAGGTGAGCAGGCGATCCTGTCGGGAGTCGGGAGCCAGGTACAGCCTATACGCGGCCTCCCGACCAGCCGCTTCCGCACACTCCGCGTAGACGCCACTTACTATTATACTATCACCCTCCGTACTAAAGCTGGGAACAGGGAATTAACTATTTATTCGCGATCCCGAGACAACATACAGAACCCCCATAGTGATAATATGACGAATGCAAAACAATGCAAAAGTTTGTGAAGTTCTGCTTTAACATTTTGTAATTTTAATCACCATACTTCGATTTTCAACTATTTTCCACAAAAACGAAGAACTCTGCCATAACTGTATTTCCCTTCTTGATAAATTTAGTATTTATTAATTTTATGTATTATCAAGACGGCTAAAAATAACTAGAAATTTTAATACTGCTATTATTGCAAAAATCCTTAACAAGTTTGCCCATGAATTATAGAATAAATATGTATTTTTTGTCTTTTATTTATTTCGCCAATCAAATCTTTCCTTTTAGCTTTATGAGACATGCTGTATATTTTTGCCTTTAATTGTATTTATTACTTACAGATTAGATACTAATACTACTTACAATTGTCTAACATTCTGCGGAACAGCATTCCTGGGCACTCGCCTAGGCCTGGCAGCTCCTGCCATAAACTGCTGTCCTGTTTGTAATATAAGGTCATTGAGCGCAACAACCCGCTTTCTGGGTCCATCTTCCAGCTGTATCCCGCTTTGCTCAAAATCAAACAGGAACAATTCTGCCAGATGATGATCTCCACAAGTGCCACGTTTCACAGATTCACGTAATGCCTCATAGAGACCCTTGTGTGTATTTAACCTGTAAATTACATCAAATGGGTTATTACTAACAGTTGTAGCATAATATTAATGAACAATTTAATAACTTACATGAGTTACCTGTACCCAAATGTAAATTAAATAGCTGTGGAAAAATTTTCGTATAGAAAAGAAAACTTGTAAATAATAGTCACAATAACAATAGCTTTTGATAAGTTTTTCTAGGTGATATATACAATATATTAATCATAAACCTCATTTCGAACACACACATTATTTGTTCTTTTACTTAAGATTGTGTAGGTTTCAGGAATAGTATACAATTTTTATGCAGACTCACTGTTGTCACATTCAAAAGCAGATTGTTGGATTATGTTTGTCAAGCATTCTGAAAATTGCTAATTTCTAAACAAAGTAAGCTAGGTGCAAATTGAGTAAGCACCAATTCCATAACCTACATACTACTATATTTTATAGGTATTTCAACTGAAAAGTATTATGGTAGGTAATAGACAAAAATGAGATTTATTTTATCAGTAATTGCACCCTCAAGTTTTTATGCAAAAAAAAAATGACAACTTACTTTTCGACAACACCACTGACACTAATACAAGCATCTTCAGCGGCACCCGCGAAGTGTGACTGTGGATGAGCTATCCTTACAAACTCAGCAAGGTCTGCAACTTTACATAGTGTATCAGATAGTTCATCAAATATCTCCACCATTGGGCGTGTGGGGTTTGAAGTAGCTTCTTCGATTAGGCGGTCTGTGGCAGTGATAGCCTGATCTTTCAGTATGTGGAAACCTTCAAAGCTTGTGAGCTCTGGTTTGTTGAATAGACCCTTGAACGAACATAATCTTGTTTATTGTCATTTTTGTCTCTTCTTAGAGACCGACTATTGAAACAATTCATTTTAAGATATATATTAATCATAAGTTCTGAGACTTTTTTATGTCAAACAGATTTTGTGATCATCTGTGTATTTTATATATGACTGTATTGCTGAAGCTGACTTTTCAGAGCAGTTTTAGTTGTCCAACAGGTAACACAGTAGTTGCATAATTTTACTAGATAATTAATTTTGTACTAGATATTTCTTTAATATTTGATTAGATATTAATTAATAATCGGCATCACATTATGCTTTGTTAATCTGGTTTGCTTATTGTATCAGATAGTGTATATTATTCTGTTATATATTTGTAGGTCTTGCCAAATGTCTATTTAGTTCTGAAGTTGCTGCAAGAAGCTACTCAGTTAACAGATATAAGTTGTACTAAAGTGAGCACTAGCGTAAATCAGAAGTTTCATAAACTATGTAATTTCCATGTTATTATTAGATTTCATATTATTATTTTCGATGTCACATTATTATGTGATATACTAGCTTCTGATCACAACTTTGTCTATGTGGTATAATGACTTTGGGCTAAGTAATATGCAGCGAAAGCTCTCAAAAGGAAAAACAAAAGCTTTTAAAACATTCTTCATTGCTGCTCTGCGCCTATTGGTAGTAGCGTAACAATACATAGCATATACCCTTCTTTGATAAATGAGCTGACATTGAAACTATATTTCAAATTGGTGTGAAACCTTACATATTTCCATTCAAACTTTCATGTCCCTTTCATATTGTTATTTTAAACCTTTGAGAGTAAAACTTTCACAAACTTTGAATATCATATTTATTTATATCAAATCAACAGAATAAAAATTACATTCCAAGCTTTTAGCTCTAAAAATGACAATTGCCTATTTCTTTTCTCAGTTTGTAGACTTTTCATTTAAATTAGTTCCATAGTATTATTATATTGAAATTATAGTGAAAGCACAGCAGACAAATAGACACAGTTACTTTTGAATTTATAATATTAGTAAGGATAACAATTAGACTATCACAAAGTATACAACAACAATTGGTAGTAGGAACAAAAATGTAATGTCTTTTTTTTCTTTTTTATAATTTTCTTTACAAGTATTGGATTATAAATGTAACAATATATACAATATTGAATGAGATTAATGATTTTATTGATAGGAATCAAATTTAGTGGTAAAACTTAAGGCAATAATATGTTAAAATATTGAATAAAACTGGTTCTCAAGTACAACTGCTGTAAATTCACTTGCAATTGGTTCTAAGTGCTTAGTGACAGATTATGGGTCATAGTTACCTAGGTAGGGATCAACACACATGCACCACTATGCAGCTAGGTGTTTTGGTAGTATAGCTAACCATATATGTACACAGGAAAGTGTAAAAACGACAACAAAACAGTTCATAATATGTCTTGATAATTTATCATATCACACTTAAATTACATATGGTTCAGTAATTCTACTAAAAGTTTTTCATAATCTAATACTCACAGTTCTTTCCCTTATAGAATCAAATATTGGCCTAGACGTTGGCCTGGTGTTGAAAGCTGTGGCTAATGGTGACCAGGTACTGACACAGCGACCTGGTTTCCGTTTTTGACCTTGGCATAATATCCATAATGGTTTTATTAGTTTCATGATTTATTACCTGAAAATATATTCAACCTATAATTTAGTGTTCTACCAGAGGGTTCATTTTTGTTCGTTGTTAACTTAACATTGTCAACAAACTGTTTTAACACTACACTGATAACGAAAAGTAAATTTAAGTTCCTTTCAAGTTTTAGGTGACTACCTACCTAATACTAGGACTGTTGATAAAATATCGATATATCGAAATATCGATATTTTTATCTTAAAATATCGATATTTTTTAGTAATATTTTTTGGGCGATATATCGATATTTTGATATTATAATTTGGATATCGGCGGTCGATATTTTTTTATGCATAATTATTTTCTTAGCCTTATTCCACCTAGGTTAACTCGATACATTATGTTTTTCTTTTCCAGTCTCCTCCTCCAGAATTCACACCTATTACATATGTTATTTTTACATACTTTATCCGTACTTTTTCGGTTTCCTCTACTTTTATATCTATTCACCTTCATACTTAAAACTATTCTAGTTATAAGTCTTTCATCTCTCTTTATGAAATGCCTGTATCATGCTAACCTATTATTTCTCAACTTTTCTGTCACTGGTGATGTTTTCAATCTTTATCTGATACGTTTTTATTCTATCACTTCTAGTAACAGCATACATCTTAACAATCGCAGCTCTGCCGCGTACAGTTTTTTCTCATCCGTTTCTTTTGTAACCTAGCACTCAGATGCATGCAGTATGACTGTCTTATAACAATTTTAGACGCCTTCCCTGTGAGTTTCAAGGTTATTCGTGGATCGCATAACCTGAACATCTTTCTCCATTTCGTGCATCCTGCATTTATCCTATTCCTTCCGTTATTGTCTACACTGCCACGTTTTGGATCAAAGAATATGAAGCAGGCTAGTAGTAATCGTAGTACATAGTGAAACAGCTGAACATATGAAGTAAATAGTATTTTAAAAATCTCTTGCTGAAAAATATTCATTACCATTAGCCTGTAAGAGAGCCACTGCAGGGCTACAGACCTTTTCCTGAAAGAAGGTATGGATATAATCACCACACTAGCCCACGGCGTATTGGCAATTTCAAACTCTGAGAAAACCACAATTGTACGTTTTCTCACATATAGTAATACTACCAGAACATTTCTCAGGCTCAGGTTTTCTCACGGGGTTTTCCTTGACCGTCAGACGATACTGTTACCAATTTAAATTAGTAAGTGTACGCGAATTTTGTAAAATTCATTATTACTCACCGGGGTTCGAACCAGCAAACATCGAAATGTTATTTTACTAGTGAAACTAGTAGACTACCACTATTTAAAAAACTTGGTAACTGATGGACTGAAAAATATTGGTACACATAATTATCTTATTTAGATAAAACAATAATGATGACGATTATCAATATGATTGAATGACGTTTGTGCAAGTGGCTCTTAGAACTGTACTGTTATATTTTAAAACATATATGGTATAAACTGTACAAATATACTGGATTAAAAACTGTAAATCAATGTTAAGCTGAATTACATTTTTTTAAACATAGCCGATATATCGAAATATCGATATTTTTTTCCAATATATCGAGGTCCGATATTGATATTTTCATAAATATCGATATATCGAAAATCCGATATTTTAAAAAATATCAACAGTCCTACCTAATACAACTCGAATATAGTCAAGTAAAAAAATACAAACATAAATAGGTACTTACCTATAAGATTTCCAATAGTATAAAGCAAAGTACTCTGTGGTATAAAGTAAAGTACTCTGTGCTATAAGTATAGGTATATAGGTACCAGTACCACCAATGTATATGCATTATCTACCTACATAAGTCACAGATATCATCAGAATATCAACTGTCAAGTCGCTGTCCAAAGAGTATCCGCTGTCACAGTAGATCGTAGACAGACTTTCTACGGAATACATGCTTCCAAATGTTATAGCACATAGTGATTGAAGGGAGTCAATTACAATTGGGGATTTTATGTAATTTATTGGTGCATCACGTTTAAATGTTATAATCATAAACTAATCATAAAATATATATATGTATATACATATATATATATATTTACACATGAAGACAATACAGAAATGTATTTCATGTTTAGGCTATGTGTTGCTACACATTCATGTAAGACAAAGGTGCACCAACCGCGGCCCACGGGCCTTATGTGAACCTTGGGCTATGTACATACAACTCCTCAGATTAACAAAAAATAAACATACTTGAAATGAATAAAACAATTTTTTTTTTTAAATTCTTTTAAGTTTTTTTTAATTTACAGCAGCCCGTCTTTAACTCATACACTATTAGAGTGGCCCCTAGTTCCAAAAAGTTTGTGAATCCCTGATGTAAAATAATGAAATGTACTTTATATTCTCCCTAATAAAATATATTATTCTGATTGTCAACTGGAGTGTCAACAAATTATCAAGAGACTCGTGATTATTTAATGTCCCAACAAAATGATGGCTTTCTTATTAGAAGTTTCTAATGAGTTGTTGTGATATCTCAGAATTAATGTTTTATATTATTATTAGTTGTCCACTTTATTTCACTACACATCTACCTATGCACATTAACTTATACTAGGCAGAATACCTCGTTGCACAATATAAAATAAAATAACGTTAATCAATAAAAAAATAAAAAACATTACATGACAAAATAAGATCACGCCAAATTTGTGCATTTTATTCGTTTGTAATTTTGTATAAAAGATTAAAAGAATGTATAAATTCAGGGACAGCGGTATAAATTATAATGTTTTCACTGGTATACTGAAAAATTATATAACCTGTGTATATACCTACACAAATATACGTGTATTCTATACCATATACACCGACTGTATTGTAATCGCAATGTGTATTGTTTACTGCATTTTTTGGCAAGCATGACCATTTAATGTGTGATATCTTATATTACAACTAATTTTTTTTTGCGTCAAAATTTAATTCAGCACGATTTTATTACTTAGCAATGGCAAGTAACGAAGTTTTCTTGTTATTTTTTTTATTACAGTATAACGTTTGTTTACGAAACTGTATTTTAATTATTACTATGTTTTAGTCTACGTCGCCACAACTTCAAGCTCGTCATTCGGCTTCTGAGAGTAAAAAGCTAACGCCAGTGTCATCGAACATCGTTACCAGAAATGGAGCTCGTAAAGCAAAGATACAAACTCGAGCTATGTCTGCCGGTGCTAAGGTATTTGTTATTATATTATATTTATTTACAACTCTTATTAGAATATAGCGTTTCTATTGGAATAATTACTAATTGTTATATATTTTAAATTACAATAAATTAAAAGTAATTGTGTAAATTATTAGTTTTTGATTGATTTTCACTCGTAATGTAGGTAATTTTTACTCTGACAGTCGAGCCATAATATTCATGCTTGTTATAATCTATATTATAATTAGCAAGCTTTCAGGGTGTTGATAAAATGCTGATTGTATATCCTTCTCAACTATAAACAAGTAAATAAATAAAAGAATGGATTATCGCCTGGACTAAACTAGATAGATTGTACATGCATAAAGCTAATTCATTGTCATGATTTTGTTTTGTAGTCCAGTGAAGCTGTTAAGACCTTGATAGATCAATAGCATAGTCAGTTCGAAAAAAAATACTTTAGCCTTGGATGATCAGCTAACTAAATATTTTCAGCACAGTATCTATAGTTTGGCATGATAGAAACAGTCTACAAATATGCATTTCTTTGCAATTCTGCTATTATTGAAATACATGTTTAAATGCTAGTATTATATCTAGGGATTCTTAGTTGTTTTGTAAAATTCTTCCAATAGTCGGATTTACTTTAATAATCGGAACTGTAATGTTAAAACTGTGTTCCACTTATGATAAAAATGAGGAATTTACTGTAATCATTAGAAATAATCATCAAGGTAAATACTTTCAATTTTATTCCAATTGACATCTAATTTTTTAAATTGTCTAAGCATTTATAAAATAGTGTAGTTGAATTTAAAGCATAATCAACTACTACTTGCATCATTTGATAATTTTATATTGAAGTAGTGAGCATGGTGGCCATTGCCCTGACAATTAAAAAATACAGACAAATTATAACATAAGCCTACCTCATGAATAACTATCTACTGGTAAAAACTACATGAAAATCCATTCAGTAGTTTTTGAGTTTATTGTGTGTTTACATAGACAGATGTGGCAAAGGATTTTGTTTTATACTATGTAATTATATATTTACTACACTATTTCCCTTTTCTAAATGTAATAAAAAATATGAAATCAAAGTTGATTGGGTTAAGTTACCTAAGTAAGCTAGTCATAATTTTACACAAAATTCAATAATATAATAATTAAATGTTATAATTAAGATTATACAATGACTTAAAGTACATTGTTGCGGAATGTATTTGTAAAAATCACTGCTAGCAACTGGTTATAACTATAGACCTAAACTTATCTAGAGTATTTACAATAACATAACAAGGCTATCAGGATTCTGAAAAGTTGTTAAGTTGTTAAGTTGTTATAGCCTTATAGATATGGTAATCTATGTAATCGTAAAATGTTATCATTCTGTTTCCTCTATGAAAAAGGGTATACATAGATTTTTTTCTTTATTGAATACTAATTCTTGTCAAGTCATAACAATTTACACTTAAAAAACACAGGATCTTGTGAATTCTTAATTTTATTTTCTAATTCACTGTCATGCATTTAGTCCTTAGGTAACTTTTGTAAGTTAATCATCACATCTGCTTCCTAAATTGTTGTATGCATTACATTAAATACAATCTTTTTTTTTTGTTATTTGCTTTGTGCTCTAATATTGAAGCTCTTGATTTATGGTTGAATTTTGATCAGCGGATGATGATTTGTTGGTTAAAAAACAACAGGATTTATAATAAAGTTTTCACATATAGATCTCTCTTTGTACCACCTCTACTCTGCTACATTTGGTATACAGAACTTATGTATAAGAATGGATGTTGGTATACTCCTTTCTTTGAGGAGTCAAGTTGGCAAACATGTTTTTCATAGAGAAGGTTGTTATGCTATCCATTTTACTAAAATTTGACACTAGATCAAATTAATCTGTATTTCATTGTTATTAAGTTTTTTATTGTAAATAAAATCTGCAAGGGAACTTTCTCTGCGTTGTTTATTATCATAATAGTATTTTTACTTATATAAACAGATTGAAAGTAAAAACATCCTTTGCTTGCAAGCTTCTCTTTGTAAATAATATAACGCGTTTATTTTCCCTCTCCTACGTAAACGCACAACACCGCTTACCCTACTTCTCCATGGCAACAAAACATTAAAAACCACTTAATGGTTACAAAAATCGTAGTTCTTTAAAACTTTATTATTATGTTAAATGTTTTTTTTTTTCGACCTGACTATGCTATTAACCTAACAAGGTCTTAACAGCATCACAGCTTGGACCTATCTAAGCTACCCTAAGCTAATTATTCATATATATATGAGTTGTTGAAACATACACGTGTATCAAGCATACATACCTCAACAACTTTATGTATATTTTGTATCGGATAATTTTCTAAACTATTTCAGTTCGATAAGGGGAAAACCTAATAAAACCCTTCCACTTTCATGTGTAAGCGTGCACGTGTGTGAAGGTGATATGTGTAATGTTGTGCCACTGTATAGCACAATATTAAATGAACATATTGTTATAATTGATTTTTTTAGATAAGGTCTAAATGTTTAAAAAGTAAACTGTTTTTTTAGTTTTCACTAAGGTGCGCAACCCTATAGACCTCTTATTTTAGTTAGTTATTTATTCAGTCACAAGCAGTTCCTAGTAAAGTTCAATTAAATTCATTTACTGTATCATTACCCTTAAAACCTATCAATATAATATTAAACTGTATGAGATTTGCGACTCTGTATGTATCAGGTAATTTTCCGTAATCCCACATGCATTTACTCATTCCAATTCAATAAGTCATGCTATTAGTTGACAATAAAGGAATGGACATCGAAGAAACCTTGAAACACAATAAATTATCTCATGATTATATATTACGCAATCTTAATATTCACTATTTAATTCCTCTCATAGGAAGTAAATAAGCTTAAGATAAAAAATATAGATATCAAAAATAGAGTTATGAAAGATTTTATAGTTACATCGTTTTTCATAAATGTTATCTAAATTTTATTACAAGCTTCAGTTAATTGTGTAATTAGGATAAGAAGATATAATATGGAACTGATTGTACAGTATTACTTTTAATACATTGTTGTCCTTACCTTTCAGCCATCTGCGTCAGTGATCGCTGCTAAAAAAAAGGCCTTGCAAAAAAAGAAGCAAAACTTTGTCATGGAGCTAAAGGATCATTATCAAATTGTAAGTACGATTTGTATAACACATAATTGTGTTCACATCTTCTATTTGTACAGGACAAGTTATTTTTAATTTGTTATAAAAATATTTCTGTGCTTGCCTTAGGGTGATTAGTGATTATTACAGGCGCCAAGTCCCAGAAGGCCTCTCAGGGTAATGAGAATTGAATGAAAACAAAAAGCATCTTATAGGAGGGCTGTGAAATTATGATCCGTAACCTTTTTGTATGACGAAAAGTGGTGAAGGTAAACACTGTGCCCAGTAGAGGGAGAGCAGTGTCTCGCTTACCCTCGGATATTGAAGAACAGGCAGACATACGCTCTTCTTGCTTTATTTTTGAATGTTACACTTCTACCACGTGTGAGCTATCTATAATTCAATTATCGTTCATTAAAATGTAAATAAATTTATCCCTTTAGAGGCCCTCGAGCCTATATATGTTATGTTAGCATGCACAACTGCTATATATTTTGGACCATTCCAAGTGGTAGATCTGGCTCATGGTGTATTATATAAAAACATTAATCTATACACAAATAAAATAGAAGTGTCCTTTTGTAACGTCAAAGTTACAGGTTTTTACTAAATGAATGTGGAAGTATGTACCAGGGGTGACCAACCTTTGACTCCCAAACCACATGCGACTCTTTGAAGGATTACTTGTGGCTCTCGATAAATGTACTCTGGTTCTGTTTTAATTATTGTGCTATTTATATTTTTAAAAATATTATAGTTCCTTATGGGTTTCAAAATATATTTTCAATTACTGACAACAAATATAAAAGACTGAGTGCAACGTTTTAACAAATTTCACTTCCGTCCAAGTTAAGAAATTATATAACTCACCGAAAGCTACGCGGACGGACAAAAACAGTGACGTAATCGACAATTTTATTTATATGTTTTCAGTAAATATAATTTCTATAAAAAAATAATACTTTTATAATAACTGCAGCTGCAGTTGCTTTCGACCTTGCCATAGCTAATACTTTTTTCCAAAAAAAAGATCAGCACTTAATCACGTACAATAGTGGTAATCACAATACCCAAATTGATTATTTTCTGTTACGAAGAAATAGTATTCAGATTGCGGAGTAATCGGTTAGCATGGTATGGGCATGTCATGAGAAGAGATGAAAGCCATGTAACTAGAAAAGTGTTGAGTATGATAGTGGATGGATATACGTGTAGAAGAAGACCGAAAAAGGTATGGATGGATTGTGTGAAAAACGATATGTCTGTAAAAGGTGTGAATACTGAGACGACATCTGACAGGAGAGAATGGAAAAAGAAAACATGTTGTGCCGACCCTACTTAAGTGGGATAAGGGCAATGATGATGATGACTTTTATAAATACGTATTTAATTTCGACTCGCGAAAAATTAAAAATTTTGATAAATGGCTCCGACTATCAAGATTGTTGGCTACTCTTGGTAAATACGGTACTTATATTAAAAATTAATTTTAGAAATTCGTCTGTCTGTTTGTTCGGCCTAATCACAGAAACAACTGTTACGGGACTGTTATTGGCGGATAGCTGATGTAATAACGAATAATTTAGACCACTTTTATCATAAAAAAGATAGGGTTTCATGCAAATATAATAAAGTAAGGAAGTATAAGGGTCTAAAATATTTACACTAAACAAATTTTTTGGCAAATCGATGTATCTGGTAACAGCTAGTTAAATAATATGTATCGTTTTAATTTCAATGTTTTAATAGTGATGTATAAAAACAATGAAGCTTTCGAAACACATCTTATGAATTTTTAGGCAATAGATTCAAAAACTATGGTCAAAGGGCCCACCGGACTCGTAACGGAGCCACGAATGGCCGAGCATAGGTGTTTGTGGGATGCAAATTATCCAGAATGCCCAGAGCGACTTATTAGTGTCATAAACAGGTATGTTATATATTATAGTCATTTTTTTGTAATAAGATATTGCTATCAAATTCAAAAAGTAATCAATTAGTGACACAAGTGAAAAAAATGGATTTATATTAGCCGATAGGTATAGAGTATCTGATAGAAGCCAATATATATATTTTACTAGCAGGCACGGCGGACGTTGTCCCAACCTGATAATTAAAAAAAATCTTGGACAAATTAGACACCTAAACCTCCCTCATTAACCAGATTATCTACAGGTGAAATCCACATGAAAATCGACTGGGGTAGTTTTTGAGTCTGTCGCGAACAGATAGGCAGACATGACAGAGGATCTAATAATCTTTGCTGGGTGGGCTTACTGAATGCAGAAATGATTACCTACTCCTTGGAACACAAAATAAAATCGATAGCTATTAAGGGGAAAGAAACAAAATGTACTCAGTACCAGCAATAATAATAATAATTAATATCCATACTAGACTAAAAGTGTTTCATGTCATAACTCATATGTGATTGGTCCCCTATTAAAATAAACAACAGGATAAAGAATTATATTATTATATACATAATTTAACCATTACACATGGCATTTGTATAGATAATCAATGAATAAAAAAAATTACAGGTGTGAAGAACTTAAGTTAATAGAACAATGCAAACAATATGAACCTAGAGCGGCTACTAAAGAGGAACTGTGTGTTTTGCACTCTTCTTCTGTTTACGAGATGATGAAAACCACGCACCAGAATAACGATATTGAATATTTGGAAGACCTTTCATCTAAATATGACGCTATTTACATACACCCCGTAAGTTATTGATGTATTATATAAATATTTCTTCATGTATACATCGCGACTGGTTAATCGTCAGCAATATTTTTATAGGATAATCGTTAGTCAATTCTCGTTTTAAATCAGTTGAAACAATAGGTCTTTAATATTTGACCTCATTATCTTGACAAACGCAAAATTAATATACACTCTACATCAGGTGATTTACGCAAAAAACGAACTGGTGTATATAATAAGGAAATCGATGAATCACACTATGCCGCGCAATTCTGCCCGCGTATCGCACTTCGGCTCACGCCCTGCTTCCCATTGTTCAATTGTACGGCGTTCCCACTATAAACAGGGCGTTCCCACTATAAACAGGACGTTCCCACTATAAACAGGACGTTCCCACTATAAACAGAGCGTTCCCACTATAAACAGGACGTTCCCACTATAAACAGGGCGTTCCCACTATAAACAGGACGTTCCCACTATAAACAGGGCGTTCCTACTATAAACAGGACGTTCCCACTATAAACAGGGCGTTCCCGCTATAAACAGGGCGTTCCCACTATAAACAGGACGTTCCCACTATAAACAGGGCGTTCCCGCTATAAACAGGGCGTTCCCACTATAAACAGTCACGTAATGATTAGCCTTGAAAATGGCTCCTTTAAAGTATTTTATGTGTTACGGACAGACGAGCTATCATATTTCTGTCTATGTAAATGTGTCTCTATGTTAATACATACATTACGCACAGATGAGCTGTCGTGTTTATGTATTTACTTTTTCTCTAGTCAGTGTTTTTTATGTGTAATGTGATAGTTTATAAATAACTATGGATATATGTTTAGGTTTAATGTATTTAACATAATTTGAAAATAACCACGTTTATTATTATTATTACGTAAATAAATAATATCGTACGGAACCCTCGCTTAAAATATGAAGTAAAATGTGTAATGAGAAATGTAAGTAAATGTATGGATGAACGCGCCGCAAGTAAGGCAAACAATGTATACTGAGGATGTAATTATAGACATAAACCCGGGCAAAATGTGTTTTGTCATCGGTGTAGTCCGGTGAAGCTGTAAAGGCCAATAGCGTAGTCAGTTCGAGAAAAAAAAAGTTTTGTCATCGGCTCGTTATACGTGATTATGTTTGTTGTGAAAGTTAAGTAATACAGTCCATTGAAATTTTGAAGTTGATTGGTGTTTTATCGAAGAAAACCCGGAAGTTAACCTCTACCATTGTGTGTAGAGATTAATTCCATGAGTTATTCCATGTTGACAGAGCAGTCACGAGTTGTCGCTAATAGCGGCCGGTTCCACAATCGACATGGTTGACGCGATAGTGTCTGGAGAGGTGCAAAACGGCGCCGCGCTGGTGCGTCCGCCCGGACACCACGCCATGCGCGCCGAGCCCTGCGGCTACTGCTTCTACAACAACGTCGCGCTCGCGGCGAAGCACGCCATCGACAAACGGGGACTGCAGAGGTGAATATCTCCTATACGGGTTGATTTTCTAAAGGCATCATTATTCATCCCCAGTGGGGTTGAATTTCTATAGCCGCCTTTAATCGTCCCCTACGGGGGTTGAGATTCTAAATGTGCCTTTATTCGTCCCCTATGGGGGTTGAATTTTTAAAAGTTGCCTTTTTGTATCCTTATATATTTTAGCGGAATCTTACAAACTCATGATGTTAGATGACGTGATCTAAGATGGTAAACACGCCAAACCTAGAGAGAAACTGGCTATCAAGTGCTGTTGCTGAAACATCTATAGGTGTTTGGCTACAGATTTTCTACTTTGAGGTGATATGCTATGCTATGTTACTATGCTGTGGCTTCATCACAATGTTTTACTTAACCAGAAGCTTCGACTCAGTTGCAAGGTCTCGAACTTGTGTCCAGAGATATTGTGTGTCTAACACACTTTCTACTAAGCGAATATCAGTCCATAAACTAAAAATGTAAAATTATTGTTCCCACGGATTATACGAATTCAAATAAGAATTATGTTCCTTACAGTGTTTTCATTAAAACTCGTGTTAGTCTATCTGTGTATTATTAATCTGTAAAAATAAGCTGTTTGATTGACAATATACATATAATTTAAAAAATACTTGTAGTGCAGTAGTCCTCATCATTTCTCGATTCTTCTGTTCTTATCATCATATAGAAAGCAATTACTATGCTTAGTTACTATTTAAAAAAAATAACTCGCAAATATATTTAATTTATTCCTCCGAAAATCATGTTTAACGCAATCGTTTTCCCCTCAGGATATTAATAGTGGACTGGGATGTTCATCACGGACAAGCGACGCAACAGATGTTCTATGAAGATCCAAGGTTTGTGAATAATAATTTACTTATTTTCGTTAGTGCCTTATTAATAATACGTAGTGGTTTCTGTAGTGGTAGAGCCACGCTGAAGCTATTACTGATTAAAACCGACGTGAAGTAACAATGCTTGCATTGTTGCGTTTCGTTCGGTCAGTGAGAACACCGGAAGGCCACCTCCCACCCTCTCCCTTCCCTCTCTTCTCCTTGCTCCTCCCCCCTTCCCCACCAAGACAGGCTGGCAACGCACTTGCGACTACCCTGCTGTTGCAAGTGTCTATGGAAGGTTGTGATCACTTTACATCAAGTGACCCACTTGTTTGTTTACCTCCGATGATATATATATATATATAATGTTCTCAAAACCCTCTTTTTCCCCAAAGGGTGGTATACTTCTCCATTCATCGGTATGAGCACGGATCGTTCTGGCCAAATCTCCGCCAGTCCGACTTCCACTATATCGGTATGGGCCCCGGAGCTGGATATAATTTCAACGTGCCATTGAACAAGACCGGGATGAGTGATGGTGATTATATCGCCATTTGGCACCAGCTGTTATTACCTATGGCTTTTGAGGTATTTTTATACGTATATCCATTTTCTATGTCTATTCTATTCTAAATTCTAATGTATACATGCCATAAGACAATAACCTCATCAGGATCTGTCCTAAAGTAGGTAATAGTTAAATAAAATAAAAAACCCAATAGTTGCTCACATACAAAACTTAATGATACTAGATATGATTATTAAATTTAATTTTTCTAGTAAAATTAAGAAAAATCGATGCTAGATGCGTTGAATATCTTTGTACAATTTTATGTTATAAATTAACTGATCTCCACGTTGTTTATTCTCTTCAAATACATTTAAGCACTCGCATAACAATCAAAAGGTAAAATCTACTTTGCTTACATATTTTCTTTGTAAACAATATTATCAGTGTATCTCCGCTCTCTTGTGTTTGCGCGCCACACCGCTTGTCTTATTTCAAACGTTCACTGAACGCGTAGTGATTATAATAACATATTTACTTAAAACTTGAATCATTTTATATAAATGAAGTTATTGTAATAATATTTAGCTTAGAACAGAGTATCTAATAAGTGAATCTAAAAAAAAATACAGATCTCTCCAATTATTTTTTGCGTTATGCGCACAGGCCGGTATGATAGTGGCGACCGGCGATGGACAGTATGTCAATCAGTGGTCGCTATTATTTTTGGATTGTACTGTGCTTACCATCAGGCATAGTGCAGTTACTTTGCCGTGCTACAATAAAAAAAAAAGAAAAAAACACAACGACAGACTTTTATATTTTTATTTATATGGATATTTTTTGCATATTGCTTTAAGCAAATCTAAGTTAAAGTCGAAACACATCTACCGATGAGTGCTGTCTATGCCCAAAAGGAGATGCATTATAATGACCAGTTGTTCACTCGTCATATATGTATTGGTTACTATATTCTAATTGGAAGTTAGATTTTCTGTATTTCCTTTTTTTGGGATTGGTAAGAAGCTATATTGAACATTGCACAATATTCTAGATTATGTACCAACGGTCCTATATGCAAAGCGTCTTGAGATATTCTGGTTGATGGTATGAAAAAAAAACTCAATTATTTTAAAAAAAAAGCACTAAAACATCTCAATGTCTACTGAATATATAAAGAAAATTGATTGACAATCTTTGCCTATTTATATGTATATAATACTAATGACTTTTTTTCTTTCAAAATTGTCCAGTTCCAACCGGAGTTGATCATAATATCAGCCGGGTACGACGCGGCGATCGGCTGTCCAGAGGTACATCTATCCCTTTCACACTGCACTATTTATTATATTTCCGTCTCTTTCAGTTCTCACCGCAACTCGTTATCGTATCGGCCGGTTTTGACTCTGCTTTAGGAGACGAGAAGGTTCGGTAATCGATTGCCGTTTGCTTTTTGCTTTAAATGAATGTTATAAGCATCACAGATTATATTACACTTACTATTTACTAATTACCATATTACAGATTATCTATACATATAATGAGAATGTAAATGTAACATGTCTTCAGATTTTTGTGAAAAAAAAGAATGTGACAGATGTCTAGGAATACGCAATAAAATACAATTTAATCTATTTTAAAAATTTATGTCTGTCTGTTTGAAAACTCGTCACTGCTAAATTACTGCGGTCACGATAAAACCTCACCAAGAAAATCATAAAACGTATCCTCTAGTAACATTTTAAGTCCTAGCTCTATCAAAAGATACTGTAATTTTAATGAAGACGCAACTTGAGAACGTGAGAAATATAGATAAGTAAATGAACTTAATACATTCAGATGATTTAATTTGTCACTTTTTATTTACATTGAGTTCCCCGCGGACGGAGTCGCGAGTACAGCTAGTATAATATAAACATATTACCAATCTTCTAGTAGATAGTTATCTATTCGAAATATATAACTATGTTCAAAGAGTCTTCCGATCATTTCAATGAATTAACAAGACGGTGGCCATCTTGTTAGAACTTTCCAGGGAGTCTTTGTGACAAATTAGAATCTATGCTCCGTGGTATTATGTCCTTTCCACTTCACTTGTGCATAATAACCGAACTATATTACTTAAAACAGCATAAATATTACAAAATATAGAGCCAAATAACACATGATTATGAATCTATACTAATATTATAAAGAGAAATTTGTGAGTTTTTTGACGTTGTAGGGGGTATTAGGAACTCGGGAACTACTAATCCGATTTGAGAAATTCTTTCAATGCTATATATCCCATTTATAGAGGATAGTTATAGGCTATCTATCATCACGCTAAGACCACTAGGAGCGGAGCACAAATGAAGAATGTTTAATTATCGGTTTCTTTTTCCTTTTGAGAGCTTCCGCTGCGTGTTAGCGTTAGCCCAAAGTAAATATTCCATGCGAACGAAGTCACGGGCAGAGTCTCGTAAATTATAAATCCACTACACGATATTCCAGAATCCTGCCAAAAATTCTAAATAACATGAATCTGTTTCGTTTTGTATATGACTATATTATGATTTAAGCTTTTATGTGGTTTGCGTTTTGTTGCCTCTAGAATGTATACATTTTTTTGTGTATTGTATACGTTTTGGTTTCTTTTTTTTTATCGAAGCACGACATAGTGACTGCACTATGCCTGATGTTAAGCATAGTACAATCCAAAAACATCGGCAACCACCGAGAGACAGATTATCCATCGCCGGTCGCCGCTGTCGTGCCGGCCATATTAACGAAAGTCACCCGGTACTGGATATGCACAGGCTGATCCCGAAACGCGACGCGCAGAAGCGAGTCACTATGACGGGCTTTTTCGCTATATGCATGGTGGTTGCGACCCAGTCGGGCTGTATAACCCTACCACCCCGCTTTCGCCTTTGCCTCGTTCGTTGATCAGCAGGGTGCACCACGTGCAGCTGAGGTTGGCTTGGGTGTCTCAAGTCTTAAGATGTTACTCTACACCCCTTACACCCCTAACTTCTGTATATGTTGTGTATTTTTGTATATGTTTGGCTTTTATTTATTATTACGGAATAATTTTTTTTTATCTGTTTTATAAGATTGTAGCTTTTAAGTATAATCTTACCTTATGTTCAAGTAGTACGATGTTAGAAGTCTCGATATCAACACACATTGATAAAGGCTTTCTGACAGATTTTGTTATCATTATGGTAGTTGGACAGGTCTAAGACTACAATAGAACAAGCCCTAGCGACTTTCCAGAGTTTATCGCAATATTTTCCTTTAACAAATATATATATATATATATATATGTATGTGGTTATTGTATGTATATATATGAGCCGTCACATTTCAAACTGAGCTAAATTCAATTTTAGCCGTTCCTAATATTATTTATACGTTATTTTTTAATATTTCTAAATTTTGTATATGTAAAATATGAAGATCATAAAATAAAAACTAAAATCTTATAAAAGAGAAAATTTGAATTTCGTTTTCGGTGTAAAAAAAATCTGAAAACTTAAAAAATAAATAAACATGTTATAAGAACGATTAAAAATGTCTGTCGATTAAGTCATCTTGGCTTATGTTTTATGTATGTATTACATCATTTATTAAATCCATATTTTCGTTTTACTTTAGGGTATGTCCGTTTTTACTGTCATATCGAAACTACCTAAAATACATTTTGTTCCACAATAAGGGACAACTATGGCATAAAAATTGTATGAACAAAAAAAATTTAAAGTTTAAGTTCCGTGTACGTGTATGAGTGTTGAAAAAACAAGTTTTATGACATACATATAATATATGTATGGTCAGGGTGAAATGGAAGTATCGCCGGCTTGTTACGCGACGTTAGTACACATGTTGATGTGCGTGTGTCCGTCCGTGTGCGTGGTGCTGGAGGGCGGGTACTGCCTCTCCTCGCTGGGCGAGGGAGCGGCGCTCACACTACGAACTCTACTGGGTCATCCGCCCCCAAAACTTCACGAAATAATGGAGCCTTCAGAATCGTAAGTATACTAGAGTAAGGTACTAAAATCAATAAAAATTGCAAATAAAGGATTTTTGTGTATCTGTGTGTTACTTTATTTCTTCTAAATAACACAAAGTAATTTGACTCTGCTATTACTGTCGTTTGGAAAAAAAATTGGGAAGGTTTATATATACGAGTGCTCGTCTGTATCCTAATGACTGACCATTTTTATGTTTTAAATATTTAAAAAATAAATAATTATCTATGACATTTTTTTTTACCAATATGTTTACTAAATAAAATACATTAATTACGTTGGGCAATTAATGCAGATTAATATTCTCCTGTATAGCACATAACTATCTTAGAAATGTTCACGGGTTTAAAATAAAATTGTATGTTTATGTGAAATTTGTTATACAATTTCTATGACTTTGCTTAGTAGTAGTAAATACCAAAAAATGGATCTAAGTCGTTTAGATTCTTATAATACCTACATATTGTTTATTAAGTCGGACCAGATCGGTTGTATTAAATATAGACACTATAGACACAAAGTGTGTCGTTTATTTCGATTTTGACGATTCACATACGACTTGTGTAATTTCAAATACCGCTAAAATAAGTTTTGTTCGAAATTGAGATTAAATGTTAAAAAAAATTGAGCTGTCACAGGACGCCTGGCAGGTGTGAAACAACGTATTAGTTTTGCATAAGTTACTTGTCTAAAAGAACAGATTACGATAGGAATCAGCTATGGCATAATAAAAAGATAAAGCATTACAAATTTGTTCCATAACATAAAGACTCTTTATTTATTTTATTACATGAATATTCATTTTTATTAAATACCAAAAATACGAAAATTCGACTAGGTGCAGGTGCGGTGTATTTGGCGGCATTTGTGAAAGGGCGCTAAGCCGTCTCCGCGTGCCGCCTAACACTAGTAGAAGGAGTGACCGACAAATCAATTAGAATCTAATATTTATACAGATAGGGTTGCAAATATTTTTCAGTATTTCATTAATAGTGCAAGTTCGTGTTTTACGTCGCCACGTCTCGCCATGCCTACAATCAGGTTTACCCGCGCCTATATATATTTCACACCAAAATTTTTTTATTAATTATTCTTTCTTACATTAACTAATCATTTCTCTTCAAATGCTGTTACAATTCAACTAAAAGTGCAAAAATAAAGCCTGTTTAGTAACAAAATACTCTAAAGTAGCAGACATTAATTCCCGCAGAATCCGAGAGACGATTCTCAATTGTATATACGCACAACGAAAGTACTGGAAGTGTTACAACTACCAGCCGACGTACACGAGCACCGGAGCGCCTAACGTCTGCGATGGACAGAGACAGAAACATGCGGTCATAGTCAAGTGGGAGGGAGACGAAACTAGACCGGACAGATTCGCGACCAGAGACTGCTACCCGTTGCAGGATGATGCGACGAAAATGAAGATAAATAAACGGCTGCAGAATTTGCGATTAGGTTAGTTAACTTTCGTAAATATACCACACTAACTTGGCCCGATTTTTATAAAAAAAACGTTTTATGACAAGCTTTTACTTAATTTTCGAGTGATTTTGGAGACAGGTAATTTTATCTGAATTTTAAGCCAACATTGAGGCAAATAAAAACCCTAATTTTTAAATCGATTCAGTATTTATATATATATTTACATATGGATAAAGCAACAGTCGACAATCAAAAATAATAATACAATAACAATAATAAAAAAAAGTAAACTGAACTGAAGACCTAAAACGCTTTATCACATAGAAACTTAACTTACACTAATCATAATAATAATAAGAAAATAATAATTGTTTAAATATTTAGATACATTAGATTTAAAAAAATATATATAAAAGAATAAACGAAAAAGTTCAAATGAATTCATTTATGAAAACTAGAATTAACACATGGAAAAAAAAGGATGCCAAACATAAATTATGAATATTGCAATATAATATAGAAACTGTTGTTGAGATGGTCATATAAACTTTCTTATAAAACTGTGTGGGAAATGTTACCTTGCTATTTTTACATTTTATATCAGCAAAAACATGAAATGCACTTATACAAAAAAACTTAGGGCGAGCAGAAGTGGGAATTAAAATGTTCTGTGTTATTACAGTTACAGATTTAGCGTTACCGAAATATCCAGTTTGCTATGTTTACGATGAGGCAATGCTGAAACACAGGAATATTTGTGAACCGTAAGTAATTTAATGACCGAATACTTTCATGACCTTTCATTACTCGCCAGTTTCATAGCCGTTTAATTTCATTACCGACCAATTTTATGACTTACTAGTTTCGTGACCGATTACTAGCGATTAAACCGACTACCGACCAGTTGCATGGCTGATTAATTTTATTACGAACACATTTAATGACCGACTAAGTAAACTACCGACCAGTTGCATGACTGACTAATTTCATCACGAACACATTTAATGACCGTCTAGGTAGACTACCGACTAGTTGCATAGCTGACTAATTACATTACAAACGCATTTAATGACCGACAAAGTAGACTACCGACCAGTTGCATGATTGACTAATTTCATTATAAACGCATATAATTACCAACTGAGTAGACTACCAACCAGTTAAATGGCTGGCTAATTTTATTACGAACACATTTAATGATCAACTAAGTAGACTACAGACCAGTTGCATTGCTGACTAATTTCATTACGAACACATTTAATGGCCGACTAAGTAGAATACCAACCAGTTGCATGACTGACTAATTTCATTATGAACACAATTAATGATCTACTAATTTAATTACCGAAACGTTAATTTTCTTCGAATAGTTTTGATACTGGCTAGTTTCATTAGCGATCCGTTTCATGGCCGACTACTTCAATTACCGAGCAGTTTCATGACTGACGTATTTGATTAGCGACTAATGTCACTACCAATTCATTGCATTGACTACATTCCACTAGAAGCTCACAACGCTCACGCTCACGACCGCGAGTTTTCCCGTTCCACTAGCTCGCGAGCGTTACGATCGTAAGAGCTAATGGAACGCATTTGTGGGCGTTTTGAGCGATCAGATAAATAATAAAAATGGCGATCTAGAATAAATAAAACAAAAGCTTTGAGAGATTAAGTCACACTTTGTAAGTCTTAACAGTAAATTCATATAATTATTAAATCCATTTAAGTATATTAAAGAAACAATGTATAATTCAATTTTTTTATTTTAATTATCATAAAAACATAAAAAATTACATTGGTTAAATGAAAATATTAAATTACCATGAAATGATTATAAATTAATTTCTAAATTGAATTTTAGAATTCACAACATTTTTCAAAAGAAGTAAAATTATCAAAACTTTATTAACATATTTAATTTACGTATTTCAATAAAATATGTTATTTAATATAAATATCCTATACCGTATCAAGTAATGACATTTTCATGGTCGCCATCTTTATTGAGAATCCCGCCAATTTTGTCAACGCTCACATCGACCTACCTCCAGACCACGCTGTTTTCACTTTTCAGAATCGGATTTGTATGGAAAATCCTCGCCTATTTTTGGTTATCGGTTCGCTATGTAGATGGCACTTTAAGCAATTTTTTTTGACAAGTTTGATAACAAAACATGGTGGACGACAATTACTTTTGACATTTCAAACTGACAACTTTCAAATATTTATTCACTTTACGTTTCTGTTACGTGAAAGTGCTCCCTTAAATTTTTGTCTCCCACAAACAATTCTATCTATTTACGGACTTACTTATAAACATTGACTCCTACATAATACTTGGATTTAGATTTGTCTTTCGATGAATATATTCAATACAAATAAAAATGATTAATAGCTTGTATACGATTTACACAGTACCGCTTTATGTGTACATACATAACTATATATGTATATCGACAACCAACAGATATTAGTTCGGGCCTCGTATTATAGAGGCGCTGATTGAAAAGAACGAGTGCGAACTCTATTTATATAAGGTACTCTGTGCTCCAGACATGGGGCGTCGTGAGCTTCGCGTGAGCGTATGTTATGACGTCATCAATGACGTTTTCGCCACGACCGCAACGCTCGCGGTTGTCTAGTGGAACGGCGAAAAGGGCGTTGTGAGCGTTGTGAGCTTCTACTGGAACGCGCCCATTGTCGATATATTTCATGATCGTTTTATTACATATCAAATTGTTTATATCTTATATCATATAGGAGGCAAACGAACATGCGGGTCACCTGTTGTTAAGCGATTACCGCCGTCCATAGACACTAGCAACCCCAGAGGAGTCGCAAGTGCGTTGCCAGCCTGTGTTTGGGGGAATGGAGAGAAAGTGAGAGGAGGGGAGAGGCGACGGGTCTCCGGTGCTCTCACTGACCGAACGAGACGCAAAAATACAGCACTGTTACTTCACGTCGGTTTTCTGTAAGAGGGAGGTGCTACCCCGGACGAGCCGACCCATTCATGCTGAAACCAATAATAGCTTAAGCGTGGCTCTACCACCTACTTCGTGAATGATATGTACCAGTGTTCTGACTCATGGTGTAAAAAACATAAGACGTGATACTGTATTATATATTAAATTTTACTTTCATCATAGGGGCCACGTGGAAAGTCCGGAACGTATAATGCGAATACACGAACGACATCGAGACTTCGGTCTGCTCGACCGGTTGCACCACTTGCCTGCGAGAGCGGCCACCGACGAAGAAATACTCTCAGTTCACGCGAAATCATATTTAAACAGGTATGTCTTTAAATACAGGTTGAAAGTTTAAACAGTAGTAATATTTATGGAGGGTACTCTGCACTCGATTCTCGTTTCAAATCAGTTAGAAATAATAGGTGTTTAATATTTAATTTCATTATTTAGAAAAATACAAACATTATACGCAATCCTGTAGGCATCTATTTCAACGCACAATGTCAATGACCGTAGTTTTTAATTGAAAGTGAACGTGGGAACGGCATGAACAAAACAAAAGGGTTTATTAGCAGTTTTACTAATAAAACGTTAGCCCAAAAAGAAACGCAACACTGAATATTGTTACGACGATCCATGAACGAACGAATAGTCCACATATAATATAACTAGCTGTTGCCCGCGGCTCCGCACGCGTTTTTTTTTAATATATTAAATAAATGTAAAATTTTGATCACATATCTAGTGTAAATTACAATAATACTCTTTCAAAAATATTTGTAAGTATCACACGCACATCATCTACTGTAACAGGTAACATGTACTTGTACATTATATATGTGAATACGAATAGTGAATCGAATGGGAAGAGATTTATCATCAGCCACATAAGTGGAACTTTAAACTGCTATATATGACCCTTAGTGCCCACTTACACTATATAAGAAAGTAATGAAAATATTAAGCTATACATTTTCGAACAATATGTGTTAAATCTTTTATTATATAGATATAATATGTCCATAGTGTCGATATAATTAAGTTATTATCATACCTTGCTATAATTTAAATCACATATAAACATATGACTTTCAATTACAACAGCGATACCCTTGGTGTTACAGTTGTTCATAGGCGACGTTAACCACTTACCATCAGGTGGGCCGTCAGCCTGTTTGCTGCCTTTTGGTATAAAAAAATCTTGGAGTCCAGTACAGCTCGTGTATGTTTACAGTGAACAACATATTTTTGATTAATTTCACATGGACGAAGGCACGGATAACAGCTTATCACTACATAGTGTAAGAAAAAGTCCTGTTCCACGTCTGTCTATATGTCTGTTCGCGATAAGATCAAAAACTACAGAACGCATCTTCATGCCGTTTTCACCAATATATAAAATGATTATTGGGCAAGGTATAGGTATAATTTGTCTTATTATCAGGGCGGGCAACGTCTGCTGAACCCGCTAGCTTAAAATAAAACAGCTAATTAGTTACTTATTTGTCCGTAAAATTCCCGTTCAAATATTACTTGTAGTCCGGTGAAGCTATTAAGACCTTGCTAGATCAATAGCGTAGTCATTTCTAAGAAAAAAAACCGTTTAAATAGGTCCAGCCATTTCGGAGATTACCCGTAACAAATAAAAAAAAAACAGACATATCCACAAAATTAAAAAAAATGTTGATATTTGTAGCATCACGGATATTTTTAATATAAAATACACTCACTTTACTTTTATTATACGTAATATATCACAAATCAAAAATTGGGTACAAAACTAACGTAGAATAAAGTTTTTGAGGAGTTTTTGGCGGGATTTTAGTCTGTCATGTAGTGGATTTTATATTTTATTCATAATCTTGTCTTACTTATCAGTATATTGTGTTAAATTGGTAGAGTTTTATGTAATATGGTTCGTTTAGTGTGCATAAATGAAATGAAAGATAAATAATACCGCGAAGCATGAATTCTGTTGTCTTGAAAATTAAGAAGATAAAAATTTACGAAATATTACATAGAGGATTTGGCGCTTATACCTTTACATTATCTTGGATATAGAAAAAAACTACCTATATTAACTACTTCAGAATTGGCAGTATGGATTAATTCCTTTGACTATCTTATTGGATGAGTATTATTACTACTAAACTTTTTGAATAGCGACACAAAATAAACTTTAGAAATGTTTGCGATATAAACGTACCACGTATAATTAAAAATTGGAAACAAAAATAACGTAGAATTAACTGTTTTAATAGGAACACAAAATAAACCATGAAAATATTTGCGAGAGATTGTTATCGCGTTACCATGGCAACGCATATAGTACTGACATTAACACGCATCGAAAGCTTCCAAAATAGCCCGATTTTGAGACATTCTTCATTAGTGCTCAGCTCCTATTGGTTTAAACGTTATGATATGTAGCCTATAGCCATCCTCGGATAAATGAACTATCTAACACTAAAAGAAACTTTCAAATCAGATCTGTAGTTCTTGAGATTATCGCGTTCAACCAAACAAACAAACAAACTCTTTAGCTTTATATATTAGTATAGATAAATAGGTTGTGCGCACATCATGTAAAAATTGCTGAATTGATTTCGGTCATTTTTTTTAGTTTAACTTTAAAGACGCTTGACCTTTATAAAAAATACGATTTTTATAAGCACTAGGCTTTCATTGTCAAACGGGGTAGGCGGTGTAATCCGCATGCGTAGGAGAGGAAAAGTAAACGAGTAACACGGTTTACAGAGAAGGTTTTGTAAACATAGTATATTTTTGCTTTACATTTTTTTTATGTTTTTTCTTCTGTACATAAAATATATTCTATAAAGTAATGAACAACATACACGAAGTTTTGCAAGTTAGCTAATCTTCTCATAATATCACATAATAAGAATGTAAATCTAACGTGTATGTACTTTTTAAATTATTGTAAAAAAATGTGGTGGGTGTCTAGAAATAAGTGATAAAATACATTCTAATAAATTTTAGAAATGAATGTTTGTATGAACACGCATCACTGCTGAGATACTGCATTCATGATAAAACCTCTTTAAAAATAAAGCATATCTTTGAGTAACATTTAGTCTTTTTTATTAAAAAAGTTTTTTTTATTAAAATTGGTTTATTGAAATTTTAATGACGACGCGAATTAAGTACCAAAGATAAGTAGATAAGTAAATGGACTTAATATATTCAGATGACTTTTTTTTTAATTTTATTTTTGGCAATTAATCTTTCAGATTATTACTGCCATCGTCACGTAGTCGATAATATTACAAACGTGCAATCACTTCAATATTGCGTCGTGTGAGTCAATATTCTAACAAGATGGTGGATCCCTTGTTAGAACCTGCTAGGGAGTTTTTGTGACATCTCAGAATTTCATGCTCCGTGGTATTATTTTCTATTCACTTCACTTATGCACAATAAACTAACTAGATTACGTAAAACTCCACCAAATTTACAAAATATAGAGTCCAATAACACAAGATTATGAATAAAATATAAAATCCACTACACGACAGACTAAAATCCCGCCAAAAACT
The DNA here is from genome assembly GCA_014332785.1 of Antheraea mylitta. NCBI lineage: Eukaryota > Metazoa > Arthropoda > Insecta > Lepidoptera > Saturniidae > Antheraea > Antheraea mylitta. The sequence continues at coordinate 1,907,188 of JACEII010000053.1, read as the reverse complement.
CCAAAGATGATTTTATTAAGTACTGTATTTTTAGATTAGATTCCGCACAAACGGACTCGCAGGCACGTAAATAAACGTTGTAACATGGCTTTTTTTTAATTACAGATTAAAAGATTTAGCGACGACGAAACTGAGGGATTTGAACAATCAAAAGGAGCAATACGATTCTGTTTATTTTCATCCTGAGTCGTTGGAGAGTGCAGTAGTTGCTGTCGGCTGTGTCTTACAGGTAATATTAATAAATAAATCCCATCTAACTAGAACTATAGGGCCGGAGTTTTTGGCGGGATTTTAATCTGTCATGTAGTGGATTTTATATTTTATTCATAATCATGTGTTATTTGACTCTATATTTTGTAGATTTGGTGGTGTTTTACGTAATATAGTTAGTTGATTGTGCATAAGTGAAGTGAATGGAAAATAATACCACGAACCATGAAATTCTGAGATGTCACAAAAACTCACTGGAAGGTTCTAGCAAGAGATCCACCATCTTGTTAGAATATTGACTCACACGACGCTTAATATTGAAATGATCGTACGACGCTTGTAATATTATTGACTACGCGACAATGGCAGTAATAATCTGAAAGATTGATAGTCAAAAATAAAGTTAAAAAAAACTATAGGGCCACGATTTCTAAGCTTGAATATTATATTATATTTTGCTAGTTAGTGTCTTGCATAAATATACTTTTAAAATTATGAGAATCGGGATATATTTTTCTAGGGGTGTGCGAATATTCGAATTAATGAATTATTCAATAGTCAAATGAACATTGGAAATATTTGAATAATTTCAATTGAACAAATAATTTAAACTATTTTAATGATTTTAAGTAATTATATATTATCAAATACTAAATAATTACTAATATATAAAATTAGTTCAATAGATTCATCTGCCAGTTAAGATAATTTTAATTTAACGAGATGGAAAATTTATAATAAATAAGATAGTTTATTGTTTATCATAGAAAATTATTTTATTGAAGTTTTTATGTAAAGAAAATAATTGAGAAATGATGTATCTTTTCCTGTCACGATTAGTTTAATAATTCTTCCTTTTTTTTCAATATTCTAATAGTTCGGATCATTCGATTTGATTCCAGCATTATTCGCACACAACTAAAGCTTTTGCTTAAAAAAACGTTACAGGCTTTAAAAAAGCATTTGGGTACCGCTATTAAGTATTAAAAAACTTGTCGGTCAGTGCGTAGATGCCGTGGTGTCCGGGCTGTGCGGTGCGGGCGTGTGCTCGGTGCGTCCGCCGGGACACCACGCGCGATGCGGTTCGCCGAGCGGTTTCTGTCTCCTGAACAACGCGGTGTGCGGCGCCGTGCACGCCGCCAGACGCCGTCACGTGCGCCGTGTTCTGCTCCTGGACTGGGACGTGCACCACGGGAACGGCACGCAGGCGCTCACCTACGACACCGATCAGGTTATATCACCTACATTTATATCAGACCTTTTTTTTATACAATGTTTTTTATTATTTTAGATCACTAAGCAAAATTTGATCACAAATATAAATATATAAAAATTCAATGTCATGACATTTGTCCACCGTGAACTCCGAAACTATATAACCGATCTTCATGATTATTTTTATACTTCGCCGTCACTGTATCTTAAACCGATAAGGCAGTACAATATACTAAAATCCAATGTTATACACATTTCTACCTTCTTTGTCGTTTTTTTATATCATAGGACGCACACGAATACGTGGATCACCTGATGATAAGTGATCGCCACCGTCCATAGACACCAACAACACAAAGTCACAAGTGTGTTGCCAGCTGTGTGGGTGGGGAATGAGAGAGGGGGGTATGTCTCCGGCGCTCTCACTGACCGACCGAAACGCAACAATGCAAGCACTGTTACTTCACGTCGGTGTTTCTGTGTGTCGGGTGTTCGTACCCCGAGCGAGCCGACCCATTCATGCTGAAACCAGAAGTTTATTTTTGGCAATCAATCTTTCCGATTATTACTGCCATTGTCGCGTAGTCAATAATATCACAAGCGTCTTACAATCATTTTAATATTAAGTATCGTATAATCAATATTCTAACAAGATGATTGATTCCTTGCTAGAACCTTCCAGGGAGTTTTTATGGCATCTCAGAATGTCATGCTCTGTGGTATTATTTTCCATTAACTTCACTTATGCACATTAAACTAACTATACTACGCAAAACACCACCAAATCTACAAAACATAGAGTCAAATAACACAAGATTATGAATAAAATATAAAATCCACTACACGACAGACTGAAAACCCACCAAAATCTCAATATATCAAGTTATGTCGATAACAAAAATATACATAATAAATTAACATAATAATATTTTTATTAGTATTTTCAACACCATGAGAGCTCACGTTAATATCGATTATTTTCAGATACTATATATATCGATACATCGATACGATAACGGATCATTTTTCCCGCATTCAAAAGAAGCTGATTACACGGCGGTCGGTAAAGGGAAAGGAGAGGGCTACAACATTAACATACCATGGAATAAGGTACGAAATTTAGTACAAACAAAAAAAAATAATCGACTGATTATTTCCACCATTACAATTTTAATGATTCTTCAATACAGAGTTGTAGATGGAAATATAAAAACTGATTTTTTTTTTTTTTTCGATGTGACTACGCTATTGACCCAGCAAGGTCTTAACAGCTTCACCGGACTATTAAGGCGAGCGCTTAAGGCACTCAGCCGATTTTATTATGGCAACCAGCTCAAGGGTGCACGGCACGCCTCGGTTTGACTGTTGCCTGTTGCATGCAAAATAGCGACCTATCTTAGCTAACCTAGCTAACTATTCATATATGTATGAGTTGTTGAAACGTATATGTGTACCAAGCATACACGCCTCAACGACTCCTCCATATATTTATTATCGGAAAATTGAGAGTTTTTCAGTTCGATAAGGGAAAAAAAAGAAAAGTAAACCCTTCCACTTTCATGTGTACGCGTGTAGGGCGTGCACGTGTGTGGGGGTGATCGTGTCGTGTTGTAGCAGTGATGTATATTTGTGTGTCACCGTATCGCGCAAGCAACGCACTCAAGGGCTCCTTACCGAGGGATCGAACCTAGGCTTGAGCCGCTGCCGTGGGAGGCCTAATCGAGGAAAAACTGAGATTATATGCAGAATTGCAGTATAACCCACTGTGAGATATAAGGTTTCTGGTCCAAAATGAGATTTAGACTCATTTAATGACTCTAATTCCACTACTTTTCCCTCTAATAAAAGAACCATATATTCATAAATTATATTATTTTAACTGTTAATAGTTTCAATTCTTTGACAATTTTTTTTCTCGAACTGACTACCCTATTGACATAGCAAGGTCTTAACAACTTCATTCAGCACTCAACCGATTTTATTTTGGCAACTAGCTCAAGGGTGCACGGCACACGGCTTGGCTGTTGCCTGTTACATACAATTCGCGAGCTATCTTAGTTAACCTAGCTAACTAACTATTCATATATATATGAGTTGTTGAAACATATATGTGTGCCAAGCATACATATCTCAACAACTCTTACATGTATTTCTTATCGAATTATTTGACAATGATAGATTATAATTAATTAAACAGTTGTAGAGAGGTGTCCATAAAATATATGAAGTATTTTAAAATTTTGAACTCATCACTCCCTCCCTATGGTGAAATTTTACTATGATGTGGCTTAACTCCCTGTATTACTGAGATTTACAATATACTCTGTGGCTATAGTGGGTTTGCTAGGTATTTCTTTTCTTTTTGTCTTTGTTTGCTTCGATGTATGGAATAGAAAAATGATGAAAAATGGGGTAGAAATTTCTGATTATCCATTGCAATGAACTAACAAAGCTTACATCATGATATTAAACATTTACTTTATGCAAGCATATCTTCATATGTGTCACATTAAAGTGTACATGTGTATAGAGTCTGTACATAGTATAGGCTTTAGATAATTTCGAGGGCGGCTGCGGCGGGTGTGCGGGAGCGTGAGTCTTATTGACCCTTTCTCTTATTTATATGAGATTTGGTGAGACAGCCAAATCCTATTCCACCTTTGAGCTCACGTAATTAATGGATGTTCCCTCTAATAATAAATCGATTGATTATATGAAACGGTTGTGATTGCAGCGCGGTATGGGCGATACCGAGTATTTGGCAGCATTCAGTCAGATAGTGTTGCCAGTGGCTTACGAGTATAATCCGGAATTGGTGATCGTTTCGGCTGGGTTCGATGCCTGCGTTGGTGATCCTCTCGGTGGTAAATGTTATTTTTTTTTGTTTTCATTTAGTGATTTATAACTTCAAGTGATGCTGTGAATTGACGTGGTAATACATATATTAATCCTGTAGTTGGTTCCTCTTAAGTGCAGTAGCTGTAACTTAGTGGTTGATTCTCGACTCCGTAGTGGTAACTAAGTTAATTTATAAAAAATGACGTACAATCTCGTAGCTGTGTATATCCGTCTGTCAAGATTAATTCTAATAAAGAAAACCCTACAACGCTAACAATTTGACTCAATTTTGAATACCACTATTCTAGTTACCACAGTGGTTTATCATCATTGGCCTATAAGAGACCCACTCCGGCCTCTTCCCAAAGGAAGGTATGGTCGTAATCACCATCGCCTATGACGTACTGGAGATTTCAAACTCTGAGAAATCCACAGTTCTATGTTTTTTCACATACAGTAGTATATTAATTTTAAATGTTAGGAGTATATTATTTAATATAATAATATTGGTATATATTTTTAGATTTAATAACTGAAGCGTCTCTGTGAATCTATTCAATCAGAGTTTTGGTTTTACCTAGTTTTAATACAATATTCTATTTTTCTTAGGTTGCAAAGTAACCCCAGAATGCTTTGGAAAAATGACGCAACTTTTGAAAGGCTTAGCCGGCGGTAGAATTCTCCTCTGTCTGGAAGGCGGTTACAATATTACGAGTATATCATACGCTATGACCATGTGCACAAAAGCCTTACTCGGAGACCCCATATATCATCATTACGATCCTAAACCGACTTGCCATTGGTCCGCAATAGAAACTATAAACGATGTCATCGGAATGCATAAGAAATATTGGAAAAATCTTAAATTCCAAGTGTCTCTACCATCCGAGGACGTTTTGAAAGCACCTTTACCATCTAGAGGTTTGATGGAATATCGTAAAGTTAAGTGGTTGCGTGGTACCGATTCTACAAATACATATCAGTTCGAGGAGTCATTAGAGAAACATATGGAAAACTTGAAAATAAATAGTATATGCGAAGATGGTGTTCATTGTGGTACTGATGACGAGGACGAAAACATTCCAGAATGTTCTAAAATTGATTGTAATAAAGCTGGCAACACTGAGCATAAGAATAACGAGAAAAACGAATCTGTAACACAACCAGAGTGCGGCAGCTCAAGTGGAACATGTACAGATAAAGAAAAGGAGGCATATTCGACGTCTCTTATAGAAAATTCTAGAAATGAAGGTGAAAAGCAAACGCTAGTCGATTATTTATCGGAGAATATGCAAGCGATAGTCGATGGTGAAATGTTTGCAGTGATTCCTGTGCCATGGTGTCCACACTTAGATACATTATATGCAATACCGAGTCATGTGAAATTCGAGCAAGGTGTTAAATGTGTGGACTGCGATCATACCGTTGAGAATTGGATCTGTCTGCATTGTTATATTGTAAGTATGCTTAACTTATCAATTAATAACTTAAAAAAAATATACTTATAATGGTTGTCCAGAAAATTAGAATCTTTAAAGTTAGGCGTTAGTTAGTTATTAGTACATTCTTACTTAAACCATGGTATACTTCATTATAACTTATTATCTATTCCATGATTATAATGAGAAAAGATTTGGTTTTTGTGTGTAATGAACAAACTCAAGTAATACCTATTCAATTAAAAAAAAATATTTCACTCATAGAAAGCTATATTTATTAGCGAATAATATGGACTGTATTTTATTTTCATAATCTATATTGACGTGAGCAAAATTTAATGTTCGTATATTGGACTTTGCCATTATAATACATTATTGACAATTTCATGCATGTCTCCCAAAATTTAAAGTTCTGGATTTCGTAAAACCCTACCATGATCAAAATATTAGAAACTTGATAAGCTGGTCGTCCCATCTTTCAGAGTTAGTAAAGTTACAACAAAGTCGCAAAACATTTTACTAATTTGCTGGATTATAAGCTTTAAGCTCCATGTCAAAAATTTTTATAGAGTGGATCATTATGGAAATATCGGTGATGTCTGGAATTGACATCACTCTGTGCATCCACTAAAATTGGTGTTCAAAATCAAAATCAAAAATTCTTTATTCAGTTTAGGCCCTAATAAGGCGCTTATAAACGTCAAAAACTACCACTGGCTTGGAAAACATCCCAGCCATCGAGAAGAACCAGTAAGAAACTTGATCGGGTACATTTTTTTTACATACATTTCCAATACCATCCATACAACTTATAGTGGATGCACAGAGAGGAGTCAATTCCAGACATCACTATGTTACGTTAATATATTCTGAATATATGTGTGTTGAAAAGATAGACCTGATTCCTATCTTGCTGGTTCTTCTCGATGACTGGGTTGTTTAGCCGAACTGGTGGTTCTTTTGAAGTTCATAAGCATCTCTTAGAGCCTAAATTGAATAAAACGTTTTTGATTTTGATTTATATTTCCACGCAGAGTGCGTGCGCAAGGAGCGTCAACGGGCATATGCAACTGCACTACAAGTGTACGGGACACCCTTTAGTATTATCCCTAGTAGATCTATCGGTCTGGTGCAATGTATGTGACTCGTATGTTGACAATCCACTCCTATACGAGGCTAAGAACAACGCTCACCTTTGCAAATTCAATGAGGACATGCCCTGGTGTTACCCGACCGATACTATACACATGCAGTAAAGTTATTACAATGAACTAATACAAAATGTGAAATTACAATACAAGATATTCTTTATTTTTACCCAATAATTAAATTGAAAACATAATATGTGTTCGAACGTTACTGCTTATATTGCCTTCGAAAGAAAAGGGGAGAAGCTAACTTAAACACAAATTGGAGAAACATAAGTAGCCTGCACCTTGCGCAAAGAACGTCTAACAGGTTTCTAGATTAAGTATAATTCTAGTACAGAATCTCATAATCAAACCATAAAAATCTATTAGATGTACCTTTTTTGGTACGAAATGCCTTAACGCTGATATCAGTAGGAGGCGACTGGTAAAAATCATCACATAAGGTAGAAACGTTATGCTCCGTTTTGTCTATTTGAATTAATGTGTATGTCTCCTAAAATATTAGATGAACCTATCTGAGTTGATTCACTACTTCGCAGTATATGCGTTAAAGAAATAATAGAAAAATATATAGATTACATATATAGAGTCATTAGGACGACGCATAACGCTTTTTTTTTACGTGACTAAAATATACCAATATAAACAATGTCAATTTACATATCGCATTTCATACGTAGTTGAAAAAAGGGTAAAGAATATTGTTCCTCATGGGAGTCCTTGATAACACTCTTTTTTTCTGATTTCTGATAGTACATATAAAACGCAGCAATGCAAAAATTGTATATAGCGTATTCCTCTTTCTTTGGATGGCAGTGTAACCTTCTAAGAGATTCTTAAACGAAATTGTCTATTAAATATTATCAAGAATTTAGGAATGGATTTGTTAAATTGATTATGTATTTGAATTAAACTAACGGACTCTATGAATATATTGAAATATTAAGACTAACAATAAAGTAAACTGTTATGAAAAAAATAGTATAATGGATAAAAGTATAAATGTATTGTTATTGAATCTCGAAATTTTTATTAATTTTCTTAACATAAAAGAATCCAGTATTAAATTTACACAACATTATGTTCGTGCTGACTTTACTGTATATCATGCCATAATTTAAAAATATACTAACATTGGCCAGTTCTATTACCTTTTATTTTCTAATATACACATTGTATCTAATGTAGATATTATTTTCCTTGTATATGTTACTGCTAAAGAAGAGAAATTAATTTATGTACAGGTTTTTTTAAGTAATGTGTATTTTTAGGTAATTGTCAAAAATAGGTTAAGGTTAGATTTTTGATAAAAATAAACACAAGCACTAGTAAAAGCGGAAATTAGCTAACTATTGTGTACATTATTGTAATTCAAACTTTAGCGGTGATATATATGATGATCATGTTGTAAAATCAACGTTTTAACAAAGCCCAAGTGGTAATTGTGTTGCTTAAATGTGCCAATTACTATAATTGTTAATATATTTATTTCGTACTATAAGACACCAGTGTATAATTCGCGTCATAAGTCGGGAGCATAACCTTTAACTGCTTAATTGTGGACTAATAATAATTTTTCGATGCTGGCAACACAGTTTTCGACTTGTCATAATACCTTAATATGATTGATTCCTCTAAATGCCGTCGTTGATTGGATAACTGAATCTTATCTGTGATTGGCTAGTTTTATCTATGACAGCTTTATGCTCACGATTCGTGACAAGTACTATACACGGTTGGAGTAACTAGCGCCAGACTATTTTTTTATAGTCGAATAAATATAAACTCTTATTTTAGTTTTAAATTAACAATACTTGTAATATGTCAATGATACTAGAATTGGTAATTTTTAGTGGTTAAACACTGATCCTTTTCATTTAATTTATATTGGAGTTATAACCCTTTGTCCATTAAACAGACATATTTATGTTGATTTTTTTAATAGGACTTCCAATAATATTTCATAATCTAACCCAAATTGATATAATTTTTGTATTTTATCCTTTGCTATTTGAGGTTTACATTATATTTTAAAAGTTGTTCTGTTTCGATTAGGGTTCAGATTTTAGTGTAGTCTCCAAGTAAAACGATACTAACATAAATGATTAACAAATCTTATACAAAGGAGAATATTAACATTCCAATTATTATTTTTTATTATTTCTATTGAAATATTTTATTTTATATTTCAAATAAATTTGAAGACGATATAGAGTGTCCACAAGAGTAAGATTATGTCTTTATGACATGGACAGTGTTCAAGAAAACAACTTAAATGTGAATATGTATTTCTAAAAACGTTATGTACATGTATTTATTTTGTTAATGTGATATTTATTGTTATTTAATATTTATATTGTAACATAATTTTGATAGGAATATTCTAATTTTAAAAATATAATTCTAACCACATTGTGTTTTTGTTGATGATGCTCACTAAAGAAGCATAAAGCAGCTTAAAAATAATACATATAACAATAACTGACTAATAATCTAATAAAAGCATATCAAACCAATATATTTTGTTTTTTTATAGTTATCGTAAGGAACAGGAAACCCCACGACATTAGTTCGATATTGCGCAAATACAATAAACTGGCCTCTGTCCGCGGCTTCGTTCGCGTAGAATAGTTACTTTGGGCTAACTCTAACACGCAGCGGAAGCTCTCAAAAGGAAATAAAACAGCTTTTCAACATTCTTCATTGGTGCTCTGCTCCTATTAGTCTTAGCGTGATAATATGTAGCCTATAACTATTCTCGATAAATTAGCTACATATCATTGAAAGAATTTTTGAACCGGGTCACCGGATTACAATACATCACTGCAGAACGGCTGCTCCTACTTGGTTAATTCTTGTTGTGTTTGTATTTATCAGGACGAGATCTATATGCAGAAAATGTATGAAAAATTTAAAGAAAAAAAGTGGGTTATAAATCTTTACATAAAAAATGAGTAAACAATATGGAGTTCTTTATAAGTATTAGCCGATATAATACAGTTGCCATTTTATTACATTAATGGTCTTATTATAGACGGAAAATATGGTGTCATGTCAATATTATACGCACGTTCGAAGTTGAGGTGAACAGCTAACTTATATATTTAAATGCCTTCTTTTTTCCTATATTAGCTCATGTAATCTGTAGCACACAAGTGATATTTCTTAGTTATGTCAATAATACTAATGAATATTCTGAATCCGATTTATTTCATTAGACACTGAAACCGTCTTTTTACTTATAATATCATTGCAACATTAAACGGTAATCATTTTAAAAAAGAAATTAATTGTAGAACTATTTTTTTAGAATTTATTGATGTCCGTTTATAGTAAAAAAAAGAAACATATTCTAAGAAAAATAGTTTATAAGTTACAATTTATTTCAAAGATTGTCAGTCAAGTTTCGCTAAAATTTTTACTGTATAAGGAATCGTGAAGCCTTAGTATTAAAGTACTTATATACATTAAGCAAAAGTAATACAGAAAAACGTATTTATTTATAATAAATACGTACATGTATAATATAATAATCATAGAATTGGTTACTTTCAAAGAGTATAGTAAGTATTATAGGAACTGGTTACTTTTCAAAAATATTATCGACAGGCAACATTGCTTTGGTAACGTCAAACTAATAAGTTTTGCTGCTAAGGAGGATGTTTCAATTTTAAATTATATTTTCTACACATTACTTATTGCAAAAACTTATAATACGCCTTATATGGTATGTCTCAGTCTCGTAGAAAAGGAACATGTTCTTGAAGGCGGAAATATTAAAAGCGATTTCATTTAAAAAACCTGTAAGATTGCCATTGTCTTATTGGGTTCTCGTATTCTTTAGATTTTTGTTAACCGTTTTACCTCAGCGGGGCTACCTACATCCGGACGAGTTTTTTCAAAATGTGGAAATTATCGCAGGTAAGTTTCAATATATGAGATAATGTTTATATTATTTATTTATTATTAATTAAGGAAATAATTCAGATAACAGTGTTTACTGAAGTGGTCATATCATCTTGTATTCTTAATTCGAAATTTATAGAGGAGAAAAAAGTACATATTTTGCCAATGTGTGGAAAAATAATGTAACAATAAAAATATATTAGAAAAATATGTTTATGTGGCTTTAATGCTACTATTTGTACTCTCTTCAAACAAATATGAAGTCATAATGGCTGTCTCACTCTACTCAGACAATGGTACAGCAGAACTCAATCCTAATTTTAAAAACAAAATTATTAATGAAATTTTCAGGTGATATCCTGTCAGTTGATGTCGCAAGAACATGGGAATTCAACCCAAAATTTCCAATCCGAAATATATTTATACCAAAAATTATACTGGGGCCACCAATACAGTTTATACGCCTAATGAATCCATATGCAATCAGATACCTAAACATTGATTTGAGGACTCCGTATTACTTACTTGTCATACCAAGGCTTTTCATTTGTTTCTTATCACTGATTAATGACTATTGTTTGTACAAAATTTGTGTATTGTATGGTCAGAACTTTAGGAACAGATTGAAAATATTTGCAAGCTCCTACATTGTATATGTTTATTGCTGTAGAAGTTTTTCAAATACATTTGAAATGATATTCTTTTCTATACTCTTACTTTTGGTTGCCAAATGTATGTACAAATCAGATAAAATTATATATCATAATGAGTTTCTTCAGGAAAAATACAACCAAGCTATGAATGCAGTAGAGAAAGTAAAGATATTTAAACTAACAACACATTTACCTAGTCATTCCTTAAATCATGTAGTTTTTATAGCTACTGTTGTAGTTGTGGGTGTGTTTAATCGTCCAACATTTGTTGGTTTCGCATTTCCACCAATATTCTTTTGGTTGCAAAGAGGATTGGGTTCAAAAGTTATTGGATTCAAGGATTTTCATTATAGAATGTTAATGTTTATTCTTTGTAGCATACCAACAGTAATGCTACTTATATTAATAGACTCGGGGTATTATGGTTACATTACATCATCTGAGATTGAGTCTTTTAAGTTGTCTTTGGATAATTGGGTTGTGACTCCGTTAAACTTTCTAAGATATAATTCTAACATGGGGAATTTGACACACCATGGCTTACATTCACGGTGGCACCATGTAGCAGTTAATATGCCTCTGTTGTTCAATGTATTAGGTGGATTGGCATTTATCACATTGTCTACTAATACTTACAGGTAAGATTTATGTTTTATCCATCTGTTATTGTAAGTTATAATAAATATGAAAAAAAAAAACATTGCTCTTGGGACCATTTAAAATTCATATAAGCATAATATTTGTATTTTGTTATGGTAACTAAAGATATATGTAAATCAGCATAAAAATATATTGATTTTTATCATCCAGACACAAAACTAATAATTATGCTCATAATATAAAAATTACTAGAGTAGAGCTCCCTAACTGCACTATAAGGTTGGAAAACAATATTTAAAGTACATTATTACCTATACATCTGGAGCAAATTATTCAATGAATTTTTTAATAATCAAACTCCTTCATAAGACTCTTTCGTTACTAACATATTCTCAAGATGTTAATAATGCAAATAATGGAACATTAATTTCGACAATTATAATTAATTTTAATTATATTGACATAAGTAATTGTGTAATTACTAATTGTTTCTCTATTTTCACACACTTTTGTAATATGTTTGTGGACATTTACACAGAGCTTGCTCACTTCACTGACACAGTAGAAAACTACATTGACCTGCTGTGTAAAAAGCAACTAACTTCAAAATAAAGAGAAAGATTCATGTCTGCAACAGAAATCAAGATATACTATGATAGGAAAGGTTTATCTGGAATATAGTATTGCTTCACATCTATGTTTTCTTCAGACAGAGCAGACTCTTTCGGTGTTATTACATATAGTTAAATATGTATTAAATACTTGCTTTAAAAAAGTTTAACCTAACCTAACCAAAGCGAGACAAAAGAGAAAGAAAGCAAGTTCTATAAGCAAGTTTTAAAGCAAGTATTCAATATGTGTTTACTTTTTTTGTAGTAGCACCGGTTATGGTTTAAATTATATTATGATCACATCACCTGAGATTAGTGTGAGAAAATAGGCACAGTTTTATAAAACAGATTTTATTCTTCTACACTACACATCAACAATACAATCAATACAATCAATTTTTTAGCAAATTTTTAATATTGGATTTTGTGTTTTTATCATAGACTTAAGTTATAGGATAACTGTTATCTTTATGCAAGATTGTCATTTTGTAGATTATCTCACCAAAAATCTATGCCATTATCAAGTTCACATATACAAAACAATATATGTTCATAAAAAAATTATTGATATATGTATATCCAGCTTATTACAGGCCGGCATGATAGTGGCGACCGGCGATGGACAGTGCGTCAATCGGTGGTCGCTATTATTTTTGGATTGTACTGTGCTTACCATCAGGCATAGTGCAGTCACTTTGCCGTGCTACAATTAAAAAAAAAAATTGTTTATTTACTGGCAGTCATAGTTTTATGTAATTTTTCAGATTCATCCGTGGTCAGTACAGCAAGCTACCCCGCATTCAAAGTATAACAGGCTTAATGCTATTTTCTCTAGTAATTCCATTATCATTACTGTCACTGTTCCCGCACCAGGAGGCGAGGTTCATTATACCCCTGCTCATTCCTTTGGTATACCTTTACGGTAACCAGTTCTACCCGAACGAAACTGATACTGTGAAGTGTAGAAGACTGAAAACCACCCTAAGATATACCTGGTACATATTAAATGTCCTACTAACAATCTTTTATGGGTTCATCCACCAAGGAGGTATTTATCCGTTCGCTAACAGCCTATATCGTGAAATAAGAAGTAATTATGGAGTTCACACTCATATTATAACCACTCACAGTTATAGTATACCGACATTTTTACTACAACTCGAGAGTACGAGTACAATTTGGAAGGATAAAAAGTCTGGGCACAAATACAGACTCACGCCAACGACCTTTATACATAAATATGGGTCTCTGCCAGTAAAGGCTCTGTTTGTGAAGATAGATGATGAACTGACAAATGCAGAAATGTTATTGCACAAACATAAAAGACAGTATAGATTGTATGTAGCGAGTCCGTGTTCATTAGAAAAAGAAATCGAATCTCATGCGATAAACTACCGTTATTTCGATTTGATCGAAGATTTCTCCTTCTACCCTCACTTTTGTACAGAAGCCATTCCCAGTTTTCCTGGTAGGCGCGATTATTTCTGTTTGAATTTTAATAATCGTTTAAGTAGTAACGAATATCGTGATCTTAGTATCTTTGAAAGAATCTCATGTTTTTTGAAAAGATTTTGTTTTAGAATATATAGAGTTAAGCCAAGAGATCATTATAAATGACAAATTTGTTTAAGTTTGAAAATGATTCCCGAATCACCGTATTGGTATCCGCTTTCTTGTTTTATTAAAAGCTTAGTTTTAGGCAGCTATTGAATCTAAGAAAAATAAATTTTCCAGCTCGTAATTAAGTAAATTTAATGTTATTTATATATAAATGGTTGTAGGTACATTTGAGATCGATTATATCGAACACTGTCCGACAAATTACCCTGAAAACTTGGGACAGCTAAGTGTTTATTTTGTAGAAGACCCTATAGTTGCCATTAGATGGTGCTGCAGTGAATCACCATTAACGACCATAAATATAACAAAAATGTACAAAACCGTAGGTGCATTTAAGTCTATTTAAAAAATAATGATACACAACTATTTTCAATAAAGTTACATCGGTATTAACTATTTCCAAAATAAATTCAATGTGATTTATTTTGATTTCATTTTTAAAGCCTCACTATTTTACAAATTGATTGCTTAAACACTCATGTTTAAATGTATTTACACTAATATTATTAATGCAAAAATAACACTGTTGTAAAATTACAATACGTAGTTGATTTGATGTTACTTCTCACGTCATGTTAACACGAAACGTTTAACTATTTTTATTACGTGTACCTTAAAAATATATATTTTGAACTAGTTATAAAATACCAAAAAGCGAAAAGTTAGTAACTGAAGAAAGAATAAAAAAACTGTCGAACCCGTGTCTCTATTGTTATCTATACTTCTATACTAATGTTATAAAGAGGTAGTTTGTGACGTGTGTTGTGACGTTATAGGGGTTAATCTCAGGAACTACTGGTCCGATTTGAATAATTATTTCAGTATTATATAGCTCATCCATCAAGAATGGTTATAGGATATATATATAACCTCGCTAAGACCAATAGGAGCTGAGCACAGATAAAACATGTTTCAAAATCGGGATGTTTTTTCCTTTTGAGAACTGCTGCGTGTTAGTGTATCTATTCCACGCGATGAAGTCGCGGGCAGAGGCTAGTGTCGTTATAAAGAATAAACGATTAAATAAATTAAAATATTAATTGAGGCTGAGATATGTAACATCACGTGTTCCATTTTTCCATGAAGCATCATCAGATCGTTGACTTTTCTAAAGCTAGCGAACGAGTAGTAATATCATATGAACCTAAAAAAATAAATATGTTCTCATCAATTAATATTCTTATGATAAACTTTGGAAGTAAAATAAGGCATAAGTGTAACCTAGCACACGTGTTACCTAATCTTTGTAACCATATAGAGAAACCGAATATACGACATGCAGGTGGATATTACTAGTGTTTATATATAACTATGAAGATTTTGAATATTTTTTTTAACTATTAAGCTTTATGAATATCACATTCCTTGTAATCATGATTAAGATTTTTTTTATATCTAAGCATTGTGAAATAATTTTAAGATATTATTGTTTTAAGTTTTTATTATATATATTTTGCTCAATTATTATTGAAAGAAATAAAATTTATATTTTAGATATAAACACCATGTAAACAGAGTAAAATTATGTAACTTTTTTATCAGTAGCAAACACACATGCAATTCGGTCAAATGATTACTCTAATGGGTAAACAACTATTAACAGGATAAAACCATCGTATCTTGGGTCAGTAAATTATTGGTTGATATTCCTATTGACTTAATTGACACACATTGTGTGGCAGCCTTTATTGCTAAACACCTTCAGACTATAATAGGATTATTATGAGCTTTATCAAAATATTACCACCGCAGTAGTACTTTAGGAGAAAGACTAAACATGAATTTATATTTTTTTTAGCTTTAAGGGCCATTAGATATTACAAAGCAACGTCGGCTTTAGTTATCCCTGATAGAGGCAGATAGTTATATTTCATAGTGCCTTATGGGGCTTCGTTCCATCGTTATAGCTTTTGAAAAGTTTAGCTTAATAACTTAAAGCCTGTCATATACAGTTTATAAAACGTGGAGGAAAAAAATTTTTTTTTTTCGAAATAAAAACGTTGTTGACCTGGAAAGGTCTCTACAGCTTCACCAAACTATTGAGGCGAGCGCTAAAGGCACTCGGCCGATTTGGGATGTTTGGGCGACTAACTCGAGGGTGCACGGCACACTTCGGCTTGGGCTGTCCCCTTTTTTGCTCAAAAATCGCTAACCTAAGCTATCTAGATATACGTATATGAGTTATTGAAACATGCATGTGTACCAAGCATACGTGCCTTAACAACTCCCTATATCTATTTTGTGTCGGAAAAACTCCTCTAAACTATATAGGATAGGATAGGAATGAGGAAAAAAGTATTTTCCGGCTTTCTCTGTTATAGAAGATCACACTAAAAAGGTCGTCTAGCTGGCAATAAAAAAAGGTTATAAGCGGGGCGGGTTCCCTTTGTCTCCTGGAGGCTTGGATTAAATAACTAAAACCGGCATTGCTACAAACCATCTTGTTACATTATTATTTTTATATTCTTGGATACTGCTTATAGATCTCGTTTCTCAATAACTATATATTAAGTAAACCATCAATGTGATTATTTAATAAAACAATGATTGTAACAGTTCATAGTTGCCATTGATGTTTTAACCTATTTTATAGGAATCTAGATTTTTCTAAGAACAAAAAAAACTATCCTATATATTGAAGAATTAATCATAAAAATTGTGCCTATTAAATATTACAATTTGTATGTTGAAAATATAGTATGACTTCTAAGTCCAGCTTTGGCGGCTTTAAAAATATATTGAAAGTATTTACCATTTTTTTATGTTTATTGATATATTCCATAGCTTTATGTACCTATATCTGACTAAATATGTAGAAACTGCAATAAAAATTGTTTTATTAATACATTTTTTATTTGATCAATAATAAGCCCTGCAGTTATTGTAATATAATCTGGTTTTCAAACTAAATTGGTGGTTTTCAAACTAAAACTGGATTCAAAACTTTCTTTCTCATAGACCACTTTCAAAATTAGCTGGTTAATGTTGAACACATTCTTAGTATACAAATATTACGTAAAAAAGAGTTGTTTCTATTGGTTATCCATAGAAACATTTTTCTTAGGAATGGGTATTCTAATAATAATAAATATTAGCGTTAACTATAAAGAGAGTTTTGGGGCGTGTTCAATGTGTTATTATTATAAAATCAAACACTGACTTTGCAACCGAAACTTTTAATGTCCACTTTTGTCGAGGAAAAATTTGTATCTACACTCTACAGTGACAACGAATATGTCGCTGTTTGGAAAAAGGCCAGAGACAATTTTCTATGGCCAGTACGCTACACCACCCCCCTACGGAGTAAAGAAAGCCCAGTATAAAAACATTTACAAAGCAGAGTATTATACACATATTTACATTAAGTATAAAAAGTAAAGCATACAAAAATAAAGACAAAGTTATACAGAATTGATAATATAAAACATCAAGTTACAACAAAGTCTTAAAAAATAATAATTATAATACACATAAATTAGTTTAAAAACTACAAAGTCATTGTCATGTCATTTTATTTGCATTTATTTTCTTTTATAGTTTTCATATTTTATGTTATTATAATGGTTTATTGTATTTAATTTTATATTAATACATCGAAAGATATCAACTTTATTAACTTTAGTCAATATACACCAGTTTACGTGATACAAAAGCCTCAAACAGTGCAAGCCGATATTTTCACCAATGTTGAACAAAAACCAGTGAGTAATTCAACCGAAAAATTAGTACGGAATCAGTGCCCCAATAACATATGTAGTTGAAAGTACTGTAATAACTATGAAAACGGGACAACAGAAAATAAGACGAAAATGCAGTTGTCGGAAAAAGTCTAAACTAAAGCCTACAGAAAATTTGTGTAGCTAAAAGATCCTATAGAAACATATAGTGGTACAACAATATAATCCCAAGGAGGGTTGATGACAGGCAGGCGGCCGATCGTAAAAATTAAGCCAAATCATACATCACAACATGACAAATATGTTGTACCGACCCTACTCCGGTGGGATAAGGGTAAGAAGAAGAAGAAGACACATAAATTAGTTAAAATGGCAATAATACAACTATATACATAAAAGTTCTTTACAAATCTAGCGTCGGTTTAAATTTAACACGACGTCCAGATCGAGTAACGTAGGGTGAAGGTAATAAATTATCTATAGGTAGCTTGAGGACAGGAGGAACGGATGTGACTGGTGAAAATAGTGGAACTAAGGGTTGAGGAGTAACTTCCGAGAAGAAAGCAGGTTTGACGCGATCGATACTGACTACCACTTTCTTACCCTTAATGTCCAAAGTGAGCGTTTTGCCGTCACTTGACCGTTCAAGAACCTGAAATGGTCCAGTATAAGGCGGCTGAAGAGGGCGTCGAACAGCGTCATCACGCAAGTATACATGCGAAGCTTTTGATACGTCCTTGAATATGAAAGACTTTTGGTTACCATGGCGAGATGCCGGTACTGGTCGAATGTTCGACATATGTGTACGCATCCTAACAACCAAATCAGCTGGATCTTCATCAATAGGGTTCTGAGGTGCAACAAGTAGTTCTCCTGGGAGTCTCAATGTTTCACCGTACATGAGCTCGGCGGCTGTACACTTGAGGTCCTCTTTAAAAGCGGAGCGCATGCCTAAAAGTACAAACGTTAGAGCGTTCAGCCAGGATTGTTCATGGCACATTAAAGAGGCCTTAAGTTGCCTATGTACGCGCTCTATCATACCATTTGCCTGTGGGTGATATGCGGTTGTCCTTTGTCGTTTAGTGGCAAAAGTGATGAGGAGTCTGCGGAATAAGTCAGACTCAAATTGAGTACCCTGGTCGGTCGTGATACAGAGTGGTATGCCAAATCTAGAGATCCATTCTCTAGTAAAAGTCTCTACCACTTCTTCTGCAGTTATAGAACGCATTGGCCATACTTCTGGCCACCTCGTTACCCTGTCTATTGCTGTTAAGCAATAACGATAACCATCGCAAATAGGTAATGGTCCTATGATATCCAAATGGACATGAAGGAATCGACCAGATGGTGTTTTAAAAGTACTTAGGGGAGCGGTATTATGCCTGGAGACTTTAGTGCGTTGGCAGGCAGGACACGCTCGCGACCACTCGCGACATTCTTTATTAATTGATGGCCAAACATACCGCTCGGTGACAAGACGGGTGGTAGCTCGTGCGCCGGGATGGCTTAAATTATGCAGCTTATTGAAGATAACCCGCCGCAGTTCTGGAGTCACATACGGACGCGGCCTATCTGTGGAAACATCACAAAATAGAGAAATGCCAGTACCAGGAATATTAATTTTGGTAAGTTTAAGGCTTGAACCGTTTTTCAATAAATTTTGAAGTTCTTCATCAGTGCCTTGAGAACGTGCTAAGATTTCATATTCTTGTTCTAATGAAATTGCCTCAATTCGTGACATGGCATCAGCAATAAGGTTTTCAGAACCTTTAATGTACTGAATGTCAGTTGTGAATTGACTGATGAAAGATAGTTGGTTCAGCTGTGCAGGAGGAAGCTTCTCTCGTCTTTGTACAATAGCGTATAAAAGAGGTTTGTGGTCAGTGAAAATGGTTGCATTGCTAACTTCTAAAATATAACGAAAGTGTTGTACACTTTCGTATATTGCTAATAGCTCTCGATAATAAGCAGGCCACTGGGATTGTTTGGAAGTCAACTTTTTACTGAAAAAAGCTAAAGGATACCATTGACCATTGAATTGTTGCTGCAAACACGATCCCACGTGAATGCTGAAAACATCTGTGAACAGACCGAGAGGTGCATCGTTAATTGGATGTTGAAGTAAAGTTGCCTTTGAAAGACTAGTTTTACAGGCTTCAAAATGCTCCAACAGCTTGGGCGTCCATAAAAATGGTTTTGCGCCTTTACTGTTGGTGGCGACTACTGCGTCAATGAGTGGTACTTGAAATTGTGCAGCATGAGGTATGAAGCGGCGATAAAAATTTAACATACCGAGAAAACGTCGGATTCCACTAATAGTTTTAGGAGGTGAATAATTAAGTAAAGCTTGTACTCGATCCTGAGGAGGGCGAGTTCCTTCTGAGTTAATTGTGTAACCCAGAAAGACTACTTCTGGGGCACCAAACACACACTTTGATGCGTTCACTATGACGCCATAATCTTGTAGGCGCTTGAACAAGATTCTGAGATGGTCTTTGTGCAGAGATTCGGTCTCAGAAAATACGAGGATATCGTCCACGTAAGGGAAAACAAAATCCAATCCCTGTGTGACCTCATCAATAAATCTTTGGAACGTTTGTCCAGCATTGCGTAAACCAAAGGTCATATAGGGGAATTCGAAGAGGCCAAATGGTGTAACAATGGCGGTCTTCGGGATATCCTCATGGTATACCGGAATTTGATGGTAGGCCTTTACCAGGTCGATGGTACTGAAAATTTTCGAACCTGCTAGATTATGGCTGAAATCGTTCATATGTCGGACGGGATAACGGTCAGGTATGGTTCGCGCGGTTAATGCGCGATAATCGCCGCAAGGACACCAAGAAAGGTCTTTCTTGACCGTCATATGAAGCGGAGAGGACCAAGCACTTTGAGACGGGCGGGCAATGCCGTTCCGTACTATGCTTTCAAATTCGCTCTTGGCAACAGAAAGTTTCTGAGGAGCTAACCGACGAGGTCGACATGATACTGGAGGCCCATCTGTAGTCCGGATATGGTGGACTGTGTTGTGCTTATGAAAGCGAGGAAGACGGGGAGGTCGGAAAATGTCTGAGAATTCGGCAAGCACTTGTGCAAATGCAGAATCTGAGGGACCTATTGCCTTAACGCTAGAATGCTCAATAACGGCTGTGGAAGCGTTTGCTGACAGACCAGTCTTACCATCCTCTATCCTCTTGTTGTGACAGTTTGGCAAAAGATGGTAGTGTGCCAAAAAATCTGCGCCGGCAGTACTGAAATCTGCGACTACAAATTCCCAACTGAAGTCACGGCGTAGTCCCAAGTCGAGTCGGAGAGTAACGGTGCCAAAAGTTTTAATTGAGCTGCCGTTAGCGGCACTGAGCTCCCAATTAGAAGAGCATCTTTTTTCTCGGAGCCAGCTATAAGGGAAACAGCATAGATCAGACCCCGTGTCGACTAGGAACCGGTGCTTCGTGATCCTGTCAGTAACAAATAAGCGACGGTTATTATTTTCTAATAAACAGCAATCAGTGCCCGTCGTTTCTGATTGTTGCTCGAGTTTTTCCTCAGTCCAATTACATGGAGGAATACATTTCTTGGCTTGCCTACCAAATTTGTTGTGATACCAACATCGTAGCGCAGGTGTATGGTGTCGTTTTCTGCTGGTTGAAACAGAGCGGCTACTGGATACACGTTGCTTTTGGCTTTTTAGTGATGCTATTTCATGAGTTAGTTGCCGCACCATCTCTTTAAGCGAAGCCAATTGCATTGATGGTGAGTCCATGTTGTAGACGGTTGATGATTCAGGAGATTTGGCAAGCTGAGATACGGTCCTCGTTCGTTTCCTTCGTTGAGTGGTTGTGAGTTATTTCTACTACACGTTCAGTAAAGGAAAGATCTCACCGTTGTATATGAAGTGGATGAGTTACGGGTCATGCAGGGGTCCTTTTCTCTGCGTAGTTGGCCGTCGTGAAATTTGTCGGTGCAGTGTAGAAGTCACCGTTGTATAGGGCCTCGCCGTTCGGTTGTGAAAATTGTGATTGCCCGATAATGTTTGAGCGCCAATCACATGCGTCGGAGGTCACCAATTTTGGGGCGTGTTCAATGTGTTATTATTATAAAATCAAACACTGACTTTGCAACCGAAACTTTTAATGTCCACTTTTGTCGAGGAAAAATTTGTATCTACAGTGACAACGAATATGTCGCTGTTTTGAAAAAGGCCAAAGACAATTTTCTATGGCCAGTACGCTACAAGAGAAAAAAAAACAAAACATAAGATAAATATTGACGAGAAGAAGAAAAGCATCAAAATGGCATGAACATATAATTAATAACCACAACCTTATTCTGAATATGGCTGTAGTAATGACATGACAATAGGTAACAAGGTACGTGCGCGGGTGAACCTGCTTATCTGTCACCTCATTCACTTTCCAATAATATAAAGTATTCACGTCCCTTTGATACTTAAATTTATGGTTTGCGTATCGACAATTAGGCTATGAACTGACGGAGCGATTTTGTCCTGTGGCTGCCGCGGTGGCGGAACTGCGGTTTTATTTATAAAGTCACGAGACCGCTTATTTACGCGGCTATGCAGCCGTCGCGGTTGAAATCATCGCTCACAAATGTGGCGGGCAATGATCGCAAGACGAGAGGTTAATGAATTAAAGAAGGACGACCCGCCAACCTGACGCATAGCACGCAGGAGGAATCCGCCGAGACTGCGGGTGACCGTGTCCCGCGTGATTCTATTACTTCCCCGCCAGTGCAGCGGGAGCCGAAAACAACCGCGTGCACCATGGATGTAAAACGCGTCGTGAAGTGTGCTTTAATTTTTTTACATATATTTCTGCATTCTATCAACGCTGCGGGGCTGCAACCACGGCGAACGCGTGTAATAAACTGCTTCGTGAGTTCTTAGCCTTAGGCTCTACTTCAAAGCGGTTAACAAGTTAGACGTGGTCTATACAATATGATCTATCGTCGATATTCGGACACTGAATGTCGATCACACACCATTAGTCTTAAAAGTATGATCGATCGATATTAATGAATCGATTTATCTATATTTAATTTTAATCACAGAGTACCTACACCTATATAAAATTCTTATTGTCAATCACAGACTACAGAGTACCTTATATAAATTGACAACCACATGACAAGTGACAACCACAAAGAACCTTGACTACGTTCCACTCCTTGCTCGTCAACAGGTGACTACCGTCTAGAGACCTTAAAGGCACCCTTGCATGGTAGGTTGTACCAATCAGCTTACGTACCTCACTGTAGAACTCTCCCAGCTGATTTGTATCATTGAGCCATTGCATGTGTCTAGCTTTGTCCTGCCACCACTTGTCTTTCATATTTCGAGACAGCTTGCGCAATTCGAGGTCACTAGCTTTTATGACCGCAACGCTTCCACTTCGTCTTTTGTGCTGTCGCAGGAGTTCTCGGTGTCTGTCCAATGCTGCCCGCAGTACTTCATCATTTCCATCAAACCAGTCTTCGTTGCGACGGATTTTTTTACCTAGTGCAGTTGAAGCGGTATCCATGATATGAGATGACAAACTTTGCCAGGCAGCAACAACATCACCTAGCTCATTAGCTGGCAACAGGTTTTTAGACAGAGCTTCAGCATAGTTCACCCTAACTGCGAGATCATTTAGCTTATCAACATTCAAAGACGCAAGCTTTTTTATAGGAAATCTACGCTGGTGACGGAGGCGGATTCGCAGCTTAGTGACAATAAGTCTGTGATCAGACCAACAATGCGCACCACGCATTACGCGGGTGACTTGCACTTGGCTGAAGTCATTTTGCTTTACGATTGCATAGTCAATCAAATGCCAATGCTTGGATCTTGGGTGCATCCATGTTGTCTTGTACTTGGCGGCAAGTCTAAACATAGTGTTCGTAATTGCCAGACCGTATTGAGCACAAAGACTGAGCAGCAACTGACCATTGCTGTTCATGTTGCCAACTCCATGTCTACCCAGAACTCCAGGCCAAGCCTCATAGTCCCGACCAACCCTGGCATTGAAATCGCCTAGCAATAAAATCTGCTCTCTGGCGTTTATGCTATCGAGGCAATAAGCCACTTCCTCATAGAACTTATCCTTGATGTCATCAGACTTGTCTAGCGTTGGAGCATAGACACTGATGACATTAAGGTAGTTGTCTTTGTCCAGGTGAAGGCGCAGTGTGGGAACACGGTTCGAGATGTGTACAGGGTACTCCTCCAAACGCTTTACTAAGTGATTTTTGATGGCGAAACCGACACCTGATCGTCGAGTTTCGGAGGTAGCGGTACCTTTCCAGAAGAACGTGTAGCCACCACCTACTTCCACCAGCTCTCCTTCATCGGGAAGATGTGTTTCGCTGAGAGCAGCCACATCCACGTTATAGCGATGAAGTTCCCGAGCTACTATGGCGGTTTTACGTTCAGGGCAGGCATTGCCATCTCGATCGAGA
This sequence comes from Antheraea mylitta, assembly GCA_014332785.1. Taxonomy (NCBI): domain Eukaryota; kingdom Metazoa; phylum Arthropoda; class Insecta; order Lepidoptera; family Saturniidae; genus Antheraea; species Antheraea mylitta. Next base: position 1,882,809 of record JACEII010000053.1, on the reverse strand, counting down.
AGCCTTCGCACGTTCCACGCACCGAACGTCATAACAGGTGTTCTTTTAAAATTATACTTGCGACGTCGACCACGATTTGGATGATGCGATGATAGCCGCGGTTACTACCATCTGACAAGTTGGGACGAGCATTTTTTTAGGGCACCTTTTCTAGCCCCCTCCCCGGCTGAGCGGGGAAAGCAGTGCCTCCCTAAACAGGGCTGCTTTGTCATCCCGAGTGCTGCCGAGTCCGCGCCGTCGCCCCAAATTTGCAGCGCGGAAGCGACCACGGCGTGTACTCACACCCCCGGGACCGCCTGTGTGCAGGTATCAGACAAAGTCTAGCTTGCATCAGGCTAGACCTCTCTACCTTTACCTATCGCCAAAGGACTTTTGCGTACTCGGAGTCCAGTAGTAGAAGCCGTCAGATGCGCAGGATATATTAAGGTGCACAAGTGTACGCGCAAACACAGGTGCACATACTCGTCCTTGTTCTTCTGGACCCAGTGGAACGGGGACCGTTACGACCAGAGAAGGACTCGGACAGATGGTGCAGTATTCCGGTGAGAAAATACAAGGGGTCAGTACTATCTCACACTCCCTTAATCGCCTTTTACGATACCCACGGGAAGATATGGGGTGGTGCTATTCTACTCTGCCGGCACCACACAGCCGAAATATGTTATGACGTCATCAATGACGGTTTCGCCACGACCGCAACGCTCGCGGTTGTCTAGTGGAACGGCGAAAAGGGCGTTGTGAGTGTTGTGACCTTCTACTGGAACGCGCCCCTTATATAATTGACAACCACATGACAAGAGACAACTACAGTTGGGAGTTTTTGGCGGGATTTTAGTCTGTCATGTAGTGGATTTTATCTTTTATTCATAATCTTGTGTTATTGGACTCTATATTTTGTAAATTTGGTGGAGTTTTACGTAATCTAGTTAGTTTATTGTGCATAAGTGAAGTGAATAGAAAATAATACCACGGAGCATGAAATTCTGAGATGCCACAAAAACTCCCTAGCAGGTTCTAACAAGGGATCCACCATCTTGTTAGAATATTGACTCACACGACGCAATATTGAAGTGATTGCACGACGCTTGTAATATTATCGACTACGTGACGATGGCAGTAATAATCTGAAAGATTAATTGCCAAAAAGTTAAAAAAAAAAAAACTACAGTTGACATTTGACAACAGTCATCATAAAAAATGTAACAGAAATATTATTTAGCGATAACAGTATCACTATTGTGTTAACTGAATTTTTGAAATGAATTCACAAGAAAAAGCAGTGAGATCACGTATTAAGATGTCACTAAACGTAATACGGAATTACGATTGGTTATTGGATCTATATGTTTTGGTTAGTTCATGTCTTCTTCTTTTATTTTATTTTTGGCAACCAGTCTTCTATTTAGTAGACTATTACTGCCACTGTCAAGTGAGTAATGATATTTACAAGTTTCTTGATATAATTTTAATGAACTAACAAGATGGTGGCCGTCTTGTTAGAGCTGTCCTGGGAGTCTTTGTGGCAAATCAGTATCCATGCTCCGTGATATTATTTCCGATCCACTTCACTTGTGCACAGTAACCAAACTATATTACGTAATGCACCACCAGCATTACACAATATAGAGCTAAATAACTTTAGATTATGTATAAAATATAAAGACCACTACATGTCATTCCAAGATCCCGCCAAAAACTCTTTAGTTCATGTCTTTACTCAAATGATGTGGAGGTTCTAACCATACTGTGGTTATATATAAAGTTATAAGCAGACTTCCATTTTTTATTAGTCAAAACTGTGTAATAAATTTGATTTCTTTTTAACATAAAAATTTATGTAGATGATTTAATATAATTATTTCAGGATTTTTTTGTTGATGATCATTGGAACAAACTACCAGCTTCGTGGAAAGAGAATTTTCGAACTGTAGACCCTCGAGAACTTGGGAATATTCTATCACACAAACCAACTATGCATGTATTTCCCTTATCATTCCTTGCATTAATTAGTGCTGTTAATGTTTTGAGTTTATCAAGAGAAAGTCAACCTGAAAGAAAAACTAAACTAATTGACATACAGGGCACAATTGAAAACCATCATAAACTGAATAATTTATTTTTAAAACATGTTAAATTAAAAAAGAGGCATGAAATAAACTTAATGGCAGATATTGTCTATGAAGTATCTAAGAAAACTGATTGTAATGCTGTCATTGATTTTGGATCAGGCTTGGGTCATTTAGTAAGGACGCTTGCCTACAAAAAGGCCATGTTTGCTGCAGGAATTGAATGTCAAACACAGCTAACAGAAGATGCTAGGTCTGTACACTTGGTATGTATAAGAATGTGTACATAGGTTGAATAATTTTAGTTGCAATCCGTCAGCCGCACTGGACGCACGCATTTGCGCGCCAGATGGTTAATTCGACAACGCAGTACTGTCGAGTGAGTCATCACTCGACACTATTGTATTTTGGAACTGCGATTACTTCCAAGAAACGCACCTGTGTGTGTACCTTGTTCTATTGCTCTTTTGAAATTCGATTAGTTCCGTGAAACGTAGCTGTGCGAAGTGTAAAGCTTTCTTTATAGTTTTGTGCTACTTTTAGGCCGGACTCCGGAGTCCATTAAATTCAAAAGACACACCCCCCTGCCCGTCTGGCAGGGAGGTTTTTAATGTCATCTCCTGCCCCGCTTCCCTCCTCAGGCCCGAGTATGGCCGCTCATAGTGTGATTCGGCTTTTAGAAGTTGAACTCGCTAGGTTTCGTGACTTCATCTAAAGCAACTGTCCCTCCCTAATAGAGAACTATGACGCGTTTACGAAGAAGTATCGCGCCGAGCACTCTTTCGCGATGCCCGCTCTAGTGACGATACGTCGGGCTCTGACTTCGACATGGAGCAGGATCCCCCCGCTGACGACGGTTTCACTGAACTCACGCAGCATCGAAAACCGCGCAATAAGCGCCAAAATCCCTCCTCGTCCGAGAATGAAGGCGCTAAGCCTTCTAAACTTGCAAACGTCGACGGCGCGAAAGTGCCAACGGTGACTCCCACACGCCCTAGACCAGTCTAGCCCAAAGCTGCGACTCCCGCAGTCACGGGTAACAAGGCCCCGCCCTCCACCGCCTGTCACGATCTAGGACAGAGCGTCCTGGGTCGAAATCTCTAGTCTGCTGCAAGCAGCAGACATTCCTTTCACCTCTGCCATTAGTACCCTCGTGGGTATTCAGGTAACGGTAGCTACCCCTACTATTTACCGCAAACTTACGCGTTTCCTGCGCGATAATAAGTTTGCTTTTTTCACCTATGCGCTCGAAGAAGAGCGTATGCTGCGTATTGTCATCCGCAGAGTCCCTTCGGAAATCCCAGTCGATGACATATACGAAGACCTCAGGGAACAGAAGTTCCCTGTCAAAGAGGTGCACCGTATGCGCTCCCCGCGCACTAGAATGCCCTACAATATGGTGTTGGTCATTCTCGACCGCACCGTGGAGGGTAAGAAAATATTTAATCTCTCGACCCTCTGCGGCCTCTCCGGCGTAACCGTAGAGCCGCCGCGCAAAACGTCCGTACCCTCGCAGTGTCACAACTGCCAGGTGTACGGACACTCCGCACTTAATTGTTATTTGAAACCCAGGTGCGTTAAGTGTCTCGGTGACCACTCCACTAAGGAGTGTCCTCGCACGAAAGACTCGCCCGATCTTCCGAGTTGTGTCTTGTGCCGCGGCGTGGGCCATACCGCGAATTATCGCGGGTGTCCCCGCGCCCCTCGTACAGAACAGCCCCGCTACGCTAGGCAGGTCTCGCCGTCTAAGGCGCCTGCGGCGTCAACCCGTCCCCGACCTCCGCCTCTCAACTCTAGAGAGGCCTTCCCTAACTTGCCGAACACATCTCATGCATCGGTAGCGCCCGCACCCGCGCTAGCGCGCCCCTCCGCCCCGCACGGGCCCCTCAGGCCCCGTGGCCCTCCAAGATCGCGCCCCAGCCTGCTCCTCGTTCTCAGGCGGCTAAGCCTTCACAGGCCGACCCCTCCCTCTCCTTCAAATTATCTGTTATGGACTGGTCAGCCCAACTCTTAGTCTTCGACGAGATCTCGGAGATCTCCGCGTACGATGAAGTAGCAAACGATCCAAAACAGGGCCCTATTCGTGCGATCGCGAAGTTTCCCGCCATCGCGGCTACCATTCAAAGGCTCGCGCGCGCCACCGTCTCGAAATAATAATATTTTTTCTCAAAATAAAATAGAGTAAACTCACGTGTTTCCCTAAAATCTTTCCCTAAAATTGATAAACAATGTCGTTATTTCTATTTTTAGATACCGGCGCCGGCGCCGTTCGTTTAATCTGTAAATTCGATCTTTTCAATTCACGTGGCTGGCCACGTCGCGGACCCTTCCCTCGTGCGTCACGAAGCAGGGCCCTCACGTTTTATTCCCGCACATACGTCGCGTCATCTCGGCAGCATCTTTGCTTGAGATTACCCGGGTGATCACAAAGATGTTGCTATTGCGATACAGTACACATCACACCGATTATACACACACACATATATTCAGACATGCACCTTTACACAAACTGGTGGAAGGGTTTACTTTTTTTCCCTTATTCGAACTGAATCGAGTAGTTTAGTTTGTTTCTTTCTGATTTACATGTTGTGTTTTTGAATCATGCAATTTTAATTGTATAATTCAGAAATGAACACATGTATAGCTTAGCATAGTTTAGCTAGGTCAGATCGGGTTATTTCCGGTAACAGCCCATGCCGAGGTGTGCCGTGCACCCTTGAGAATGTTACTTAAACAAAATCGGCTGAGTGCCTTAAGCGCTCGCCTTAGTAGTCCGGTGAAGCTGTGAAGGCCTAGTAAGGCCAACAGCGTAGTCAGATCGAAAAAAAAATGAATAATTTTAATTTATCCCTCTTATCATAGGAGTAGTAGAGAACTCGTGCAAGACCCAACTGACTAGACATCTCCGTCACCTTATTCTGAAAGATACTAGTGCATATCAGAGCTAGTTTTTGCTATGTCTAGGTGAAATATTCTATAGTGCCCTTATTAGGCTCAGCAACTTCATTTATTGCTTTTCATAAGCCAAAGTGAAGACTTCATTTTTATGGTTTTGAATCCTGTAATGAACTTTGAGTGAAATATTTTAAAACCATACCATTTACTGGTACCTTGGCTGCTCCTAGAGCTGATAATCTGCTACATCTTACCTTTTGTCAACAACTCTTGACACATTTTTTTTCTAGGCTTAGCTTGTTACTATCCTTAATTATATTGTAACATAAATCATGGGCTTACTCTAAGCTAATTTGCATTTGTGTATGTAATTAAATTTAGCTCAATTAATTTGTAATTAGCATGTAATAATGTATAATTAAATGCCTGTAGCTGTGTTTAGGCAAGTAAGCCTTGACACTTTTTTTCTAAGCTTAGCTTGTTACTATCATTAATTACATTTTCAAATAAATCATGATGGTAGGGCTTTTTCTATGTTCATTTGCATTTGTAATTTCATTTAGTGTAATTAATTTGTGATTAGCATGTAATAATGTGTAATTAAATGCCTGTAGCTGTGTTTAGGCAAGCAACACTTGACACATTTTTTTTCTAGGCTCAGCTTGTTACTATCATTAATAACATTTTCAGATAAATCATGATGGTAGGGCTTTTTCTAAGCTCTTTTGGTCTGTCTTGCATATGTAATTTAATTAAGTGTAATGAATTTGTAATTAGCATGTAAATAATGTGTAATTAAACACTTGTAGCTGTGTTTAGGCAAGTACACTTTAAAGTCACTCTTCCTGTAGGTTTTAGGTGTCTACTGTTTTAAACCACATTGTATTTTTACAAAAAATGAGATTCCGTGAAAGATTAAACCCCATAAAATTAATGCATCTGCTGTACGGTTTGCAAAACTAAACTTCATTTGTGAATCAATTGATCCAACCAATTGCTCAGTTCAGTTTACAAAATGAAAGTTCATAAATTTATTGTCTAACTTACAGAAAACTTGATCTGGAATTAGAATATACAGTCAGAAAAAAATTATCAGTGGACACTATGAAGAAATTAAATTGTCCAATTCACTTCAATGTAAGACTCTCTAACCACAAACAGTTAAGACAGCTACCACTACCTGATTCAATGAGAAATTATGGCCTAGTGGGCCTACATCCATGCGGTGATTTGGGACCCTTACTGCTAAAACATTTTGTTGAATGCAATCATGTCAGATTCATATGTTTAGTCGGATGTTGTTTTATGAAATTAACGTGCAGTGGGACCAACCGCAGCTATCCAATGAGTGAGTATGTGTCTAAATTGGATAGTGAGCTTTCATATGTGAGTCGGGAGATAGCATGCCACGCTATTGAAGTGTATAGTGAAAAATTGAGGAAAGGAGACTATGAAAACTTGAAGGTATATCTGTTACATTTTCTGTTGTATTATATATTGTACTATTACTATTATAACCAACCAAATTAAAATATACTTATATCTATTACTTTAAATAAATTAAAACTTGAATAATTAATAAGCTATATATATATTTGTGTAAATTGCTGCTTCTCAGTATCTTTTTTTTTTCATGTACCATTCTGATCCTCAACCAGAAATTATATATTTTCTTTGGTAATATTTACGTACATTTTCCAAAAGGATTTAATAAAATTAGTACATATTACCTACAAAACAAATAATTATTGTGTATGTATAGAAAAGTTATTTGTAAGATCTGATAAGTTGATTTCCGTTTTGGGGTGCAGTTAAATATAAATGGTATTAATTATGTGACCAAAAGTGATCAATTATTAGAACCATAAAGAATTACAGAAAAGCTAGCTCACAAGTGTGTCTAGGAGTTTTTGGGGGGACTTTAGCCTGTCATGTAAAGGATTTTATATTTTATTCATAATTTTGTGTTATATGACTCTATATTTTGTAAATTTGGTGGTGTTTTACGTAATATAGTTAGTTTATTGTGCATAAGTGAAGCGAATGAAAAATAATACCACCGACCATGAAATTCTGAGATGCCACAAAAATTCCCTGTAAGGTTCTAACAAGGGATCCACCGTCTTGTTAGAATATTGACTCACACAATGCAATATTTTGTCGACGTTTGTAATATTATTGACTACGCGAAAATGGCAGTAAATGACAGAAAAAAAAAAGAAAAAAAAGTGCATCTACTGAAATACATTTATGGCTGGATATCTAAGAGCAGATATTTATTTCAATAATGACTGGTTGTTGAGGCAATATTTATTGGTGGCTTAAAATAAAAATACAATAACTCTGTATTGTGGAACCTTATCACTGCCAGCATTAACTATGTCCAATGCAAATAAAATATGATTGACTTTGAGATAAAAATCTGAGCCTGTCTATAAATATATTTAGAAAAGTTAGTAATTATTTTCAGGTACATGCATACAGAGCAGCACTAGAGAGAATTTTAGTGGAATGCGATCCGAAATTAAAACATGCACCTGTGAGGAGCATTAAACATTTAGACAACATGACCTTTGAGAGGTTAGAAATGTTTTAAATAATTATTGAGTTAGCCACAAGAAATAAACTCGTGTTTTTTTTATGTTTATGTGTCTGACGTACTGATGAGGTCAGTCTTGGTAAGCCCAAAGTGTTAAGAAATGACATTTTTTTAAAATGTACAACAAGTACCACGTACATATTTTAACAAACCGTCAATGTTCATCTTTTACTATCGTGTTTCTGGGCTTATTTCACAGGTACTGCGAGTTGGCCGTACAGAAACTGCATTTGAGCAGTGAACTATCTCCGGAGAGGTTGTCTCGAGGACGAGAAGACTTGGAGAAGTGGCGTCAAGTTGTAACCGTGTACACGTTAAGGCTTCTGCTAGCTCCACTTGTAGAGACCGTATTGCTTTTAGATAGAGTCCTGTACGTATTGGAGCAAGGTATGACAATGATTCATAATTACGATATGTATATGCATGTTATTGTTTCATGACATAGTCCGGTAAAGCTGTTAAGACCTTGCTAGGTCAATAGCGTAGTCGGTTCTATAAAAAAAGGGTTCCATCACGATGCTGTCCTTCTCCGAAAGCTTACATTCGATCTCAAGGATTTGGACCTACATCGAAAAACGAAGTTTCCAAACATGCTATCAACTAAGTCATAACTGCTTTAACAGAGTGAATTAAGAAATTATTTTTATGCTATCTACAATATGTTCCATATTATCATTATAATAGAAGTTGTCTTCTCTCCTTACACATTAACACAGAGGAATAACAGATCTCTCTTTAAGATATGTTCAACTGAAATTGTAACTGTGTTAATTTACACTCATCAAAAAAATCTAAGCAACATGTACTAATTTAAAATTTTAGGATGGTTGTATTTTATTTTTAAAATAATATCTTTAGGGTAACATCATAGATGTAAAAATAACAACTGTTGTCTTTATAAGTTCTTTTAATAACAGAAATGAACAATATTAGAATATACTGTAGAAACTAAGATACATAAGAAACTAAACTTTTTTCGTTTGTCGGCAACGATTATTCATTGAATTAATGAGACTGTTTATGTCATCTTGCGGTATTCGCTCCCAATGGAATTGTAGCAAATACTTCAGCTATTTTTCCTAATCCGTTAGTGGTATCCGCCGCAAACTATGAACCCGTACCAACGCTGCGCGTTATAAAAGACGTCCGCGTTATAAAAGTCGTCCGCGATGCCTTTTACCGACCCTCCTGATTTATTCACGTCAGCTAACGATCAGTACCAGCCTGTTCCTCGAAACAGGGCGTGCTCAAGCCCACGCCCGCGTAACCACAGATCACGCCGCCGTGGTCTGGAGGCTAATTTCGCTCCCGCACACCCGATTAGGCCTCCCACGGCAGCGGCTCAAGCCTAGGTTCGATCCCTCGGTAGGGAGCCCTTGAGTGCGTTGCTTGTGCGATACGGTGACACACAAATATACATCACTGCTTCAACACTACACGGTCACCCCCACACACGTGCACGCCTACACGCTTACACATGAAAGTGGAAGGGTTTACTTTTTTCCCTTATCGAACTGAAAAAGTCTCAATTTTCCGATAATAAATATATGGAGGAGTTGTTGAGGCGTGTATGCTTGGTACACATATACATTTCAACAACTCATACATATATGAATAGTTAGCTAGGTTAGCTAAGATAGGTTGCGATTTTGCATGCAGCAGGCAACAGCCAAGCCGAGGTGTGCCCTTGAGCTGGTTGCCAAAATAAAATCGGCTGAGTGACTTAAGCGCTCGCCTTAGTAGTCCGGTGAAGCTGTTAAGACCTTGCTGGGTCAATAGCATAGACATTACGAGAAAAAAAAACTTCAGCTGTTGGTTTGTTGTCGCTCCGTCCAAGTCCTTCAAAACACGTCTCTGGAGCATGTTCCATGCTTGCTCGATGGGGTTGAGATCTGGCGATTGTGCAGCCCAGGGCAAATGGCAAAAAAAACCTGAATGTTCTCCGTTGCAAAGTATTCACTGGTTCGCCGAGCTGTATGTGAACGCGCATTGTCATGCATTAACCTAAAATCGAAGCCAAAGGTTTGTGCAAATGGGTAGACATAAGATCCAAGAATATCCTCAATGTAATTTTCAGCATTCATGTTTCCATTTACAAAAACGAGCTCAGTTCGCCTGTTCTTCATAATACCCGCCCATAACATAACTGTTGAGCCGCTGTATGGATGAACTTCCTGAACGCACCTGAGCCTTTCAGTATTTCCGGGCCGACGATACACTCGCACACTTCTTGTATCAGGCTTAAACCCGAATCGCGACTCATCGGAAAACATAATTTTATCCAATTGTTCCTGGGTCCTTGTTATGTGTTTTCTACACCATTCATATCGACGAGCGCGATTCCCGTGACGTATCGGTGGGCACCTGATTGGGCGTCAAGCTCTTAGGCCAGACAATAGCGAATTCTTAAATATACTGACAGAATTGAAGTTCATTCATCATCATTACTATTTTATTCCATAAAGGGAATATGTTTTAGAGCTACAATATCCAATACTGAGCGTGTTCTACCGTCTGTATCATGGCGAATTTTCTGCAGAGCTATTTAATTTGATCCCTTCCTCTCCTTTTCATAACCGAAACACTCGCGCTGGGCTTCGGAGCCATAGTTTTACGGTAAATCCTATCTGGGCACGAACTAAAAAGTTCGCAACTCCTTATCTTTGCCGTACCGTGAAGCTGTGGAACAATCTCCCGGCTAGTGTGTTCCCTCCTTCCTATAACATGGGGTCCTTCAAGCGTAACGTGAAGAGACATTAACGCAGGCCGGCATGACAACGGCGTCCGCCGAGGGATGGCGTGTCTCTCGGTGGTCGCCATTGTTTTTGGATTGTACTGTGCTCACCATCAGGCCCAGTGCAGTCACTTTGCTGTGCTACAATAAAAAAAAATGTTTACTTCTGAAGTTAAACCCATAAAACCTCCAAAATTGCCACAGTTACAAGAAAACCCTTAAAATAAAAATGAGTAATTATTACACTGAAGTTCACATACATCTGGGAGTGTATAGTTATTTTATTATTTATTTATATGTGGATATAGCAACAGTCGACAGTCAACTATTGAATACAATAACAATAATAAAAAAGTAAACTAAACTGAATACCTAAAACTCTTTAGCACATAGAAACTTAGTTATTTCTACTTAGTTCACGGGATTAAATTATCTCAAGTTATATGAATGTAAATAAAGTCCCTAAAAATATAAATCCCCAAGAAAATTCAAATCCGCTCATTTACCCCCTAAATTTGGGAACAAAGTCTCTAAGTTTCCTTTCTTTTACTCAATTCATCTGTGCTAAGCAGTGGGGAATAGCTAGTATTACAGTTATTGTCACTCATTGTGTGTATTCAATCCACGTAATATTAAACGGAAAAGTCATTGGCAGTATTCCTAGATTATTACTAAAAACAGGCAATTATAAAAAAAGATTAATGATCCTGAATTGAATATTACATATACAAGATAGTTTCTTGGTAAAACTGATGGTGATAATATGGACCATAATTTATTATGCAGTCCTACTTTCTATTAAGAGTTGAAAATACCAAAACTGTTTAAAAATAATTAACTTCAATAAAAAACATCAAAAATTTAAAAATTATTATAATTAGATAAAATAATTTTTTTACACACAAAAATAATAACACTATTAAAAATTACTAATGTTTAAAGACCAATTGAAAGTACAGTACAATAGATTACTTTATTTATTTGATTACAACAACAATTAATATTTTTGGCACATAATTACACAATATAGGTTAATGAATACATAAAAATAAATCTAGTACATAACTTTTACAATTTAATAGAAAGATTATTGTAAATTAATATTTTACATAAATAAACAAATATAACAATATATTATACCACCAGAAATAATTAAAACGTATGTATGACTTGGTAAACATTTCACGTATATACCAGAGTACTTTGAAATTTTTTTGATTAATTCTCCTAACTTATTTAGGACATAAGGAACATTTGGGAATAATTTTGATGTTTTTATATGAATAAAGGAATCCGCAATTTTTTATTCATTTTGTATTGTCTTTTCCAGGATTATCGTGTTCTATTCAACCGGTTTTCGATGCAAAGTTGTCACCAAGAAACCATGTTATGGTAGCGAGAAGATGAGTTTCTCCGACAATGGTAATAAATTGGAGTTGTATTTAATTGTTTTGTTGTATGTGTCTAATTAATAAGCTGTTTAGTTTGTTTTAATTTTATATAAAAATCAATTATAATAAAGTTTTATATATTTTGGTAATCGTTTTTTCGTTTTTAACCCAGTCATAACATAACAACATATTTTGTGTGAAGTGAATTAGTATTTTTTTAAAGCGAGGATTTTCCCGAATATGGTCGTATTTCGACTTATGAATTTTCAGATTTAATAAATAGCTATCTATACTATCTAATAATTATTTAATAAATAAATATAAATCTTAGTATTTACATACAAACAATTTATTTATTTTAGACGAATACGAAAGAAAATTATACATAGAGATGCAATTTGAATAATTATGAACCCACGATACAAAACTTACCTAGTATCTGAGAGTAAAAGATATGCCTAAATATGTATTGTTTAAAGATATTTCTGTACATTATTTTTAATGTATTAAAAGTAAAGGTATCTCGTTGCATATAAAGACTTATGTGCAGTTTATAAAACGTTAGTTGTAAGGAATGTCAAAAATTGAATATTTTATCTAACTATCTGATATTTATAATTTCTAAAATATTATGTAATATAAAATAGATTTATACATAAGCTATGCTTAAACCTATCATATGGTAGGACACGTAATACATTGATTAAAACATAATAAACTTTTTTTAAATAATATTTAACGATTCATATTTGTGTGTGATATATAAAGTTTAACATAATTACATAGACAATAAGTTCATGTACTTATGTCACGAAAAGTTACAGAATAATAAACAAACTCGGGCTTAAATTTTTGTCCTCCTTCAACAGTAGATTTTGATAAAATATAGTACAGGAATTCGTTTACAAATGGCCATTGCATCAAAAGTCATATTGCTGAAACAACATATTATTCGATTAAAATCAGTGGAACTTATTTAGTTTATCCTGGCAAACTTACACGCACACTAACTCACGTATATCTACAATGTTGCCGTCAAGTTATCAAAACTCAGTTATAAGCACATAGTTGGTCCGCAAACTCCGCAACCTATTTCTAAAATTTGTGATTATGACACAATAATAAAATATGAACACCAAATAATATTCTACAGGTTTCTATCTCACGTTGGTTCATTATTAAAAAAATAACGAATGAAAAATTTGGTCCATAATGAATTTAAAAACCTGTCAGGTCAAGTAGTTATTTATTTTCGTAAGTCCAATTGATGCAAAGATCACAATGTAATGTGGTGATATTTTGATTTAGCAATTATTATTTGCTTAGTAGCACATATGACTAGAGCGATAGCAATAAATTATTGTATGGTACTTTTATAAAACCATATTGTAAAAATTATGCAGAAAGTAAAACATACAATATCACCAGAATATGTTTTGTTCTATACTGCAGTATACATTTTTTTGTATCGTTGGATTACGTTTTAAACATTCTGCTATTACAGTGTGAGTGTATATGGTATGTTCGAGAAATTGAGTAAAATTAAGATGGCGCGCGTGTGTTAAGTATCATAAATCGGTAGGGATTTACTGTTGAGTAAATTTTGAATTCGTCATTTGGTACAGTTTCTTAAATACTCTTTTAATATGAATATTTTGTGAGTTAGTACTTATCGGTTATCTCTATCCTTCAATGGCCAACCACACACAGAATACGTTATGTTTATGTCAATAAAGATAGATGCAGTGGCGGCTATGTTTCACAAATGAATAACGCCATTATAAATATATATTTTTTGTTATAGGCTATTCTCAATTATCTGCCATTATATAATTTGATTTGTATATTATTTTTAAATTCATGTGATATTGAATGGGCATTCGTTGTTCATATCGTGTGTTTGAGATTCCCGAATATTGATCGTTGTAAAGTCTTTCACGCATATTGACTGTCGCAAAATGCCAGCTTGGTCGCTCATTGCAATAACATAAGCCGGTTTTATTTAATTGTGAAGTGTCAATAATATTAACGGATAATGAATGGAAGCATAATAATGTGTTAAATTATTTTCTATTTGTACCATACGAGGTTTTGTAGTAGTTTCATTGCGCATACTAGCATTGTGGAAAGAGCTATTTCGTAGTTTCCCCAGGGTTTATACATGGGGGTTCTTCAAAAAGCGATTGAAATACGCTCTTCAAAGTCGGCAATATAACAGTAAGTAACCATTTAACATGAAATGAGCCATCTGCCAGTTTGCTGCCCCGTGGCATAAAAAAAAAATGATTGAGTTTAAATTTCGAATGATAAATTTGCATCTCAAGGCTTGATATTATAACTAAAAAGCTGTAGATACATCAAGAGCTTCGACAGCGCCTTGTTAAACATTGGTTAACTAGCAAACGTGACTAGCCCCTTTTAATCCGCCCGTATCTAAGCAACATATATAACTATCTCTTTTCACCACCGATATTGAGAATATGCCATCTTATTTCCACATTTTATCTATGAAGTGTGGCGTTAATTACTTTACGTATGTGTGCGTTATGGGGTCATTTGTTTTGTCAAAATATCATGTAAGTAACGTATCTACAGTGTTTAGTATCATTGCTCTCAATTTGTGCTCACGACTCGTGGCGGGCGGGATTTATTTTAGTAATATTGACACAGGTAGCTCACAGATGACACTCGGTAAGGCATCATGCGTTAGCCGGTGGGTGTGGGGGCAACATAGGCGCAGGCTCTTCGTCTGAATCCTCCGAGTGAACTCGTGTGAAGCGCCGTCGCTCCAGCAGACGTCGTAGCTTGAACTCACCATGACCGTACTCCCACCGGCGCCTTGTCGTTCCTTTACGACCTAGCATTGTTATACCATATTATATACCTAAATAAAAAATGAAAATTACGTAATTAAAAGTGTGTTAAATATAGAGTTTGGTTGATTGAGGACCAAAAAACTGAAAAAGGCATGGTTGAAATGTGTGAGAAAATAAGAAGTGTATATGGCTGAGTATTGACATGATAGTGGTAGAAGAAGAAATGTAAATGACAATCTAAGCATAATTACGACTCTACGTAGGTGGAATAAGGGAAATAGTTTAACTTAAATACATATTATAGACTTACATAAGTCTCTAGGAGTAATCTAGATTTTAAATCAGCTTAATGTAAAAAGGTTTAATACAAGTTGAAGATAGTTATGATAAAGTAAGTGGTAGAGATGTTTATTCAGTTTTATGTAGGTTAGTTTTTATTTTAATTGATCCTGGTACATGACGCTACGAACGGGTACTAGGCTTATTTAAAAAAAAAAACATGTAATCTGGGTATATGTTTGAGTGAATCCGTGGATAGTTTGGATTCACAATTGGAAATGGTAGTTGTGGCTGCAATCGGGTATCAGTTTTATTTGCGGGGTGGTAGGGCTTTACAGCCTGACTGGGTCACAACCACCATGTACATGGCGAAAAAATCCGTAATAGTGACTCGCTTCTGCGCGTCGCGTTTCGGGATCAGCCTGTGCATATCCAGCTTTCTGTAGGCCGGCATGATAGTGGCAACCAGCGATGTATAGTGTGTCACTAGGTGGTCGCTATTGTTTTTGGATTATACTGTGGTTACCATCAGGCATAGTACAGGCATTTTGCCGTGCTACGATAAAAAAAAAAAATTTTTTTTGAGTGATAACCAATTTGGTGCAAACGAAGTTGCACGGGTCAGCTAGTTTCATAATAGAGGTCTGATCTTTAAGATCTATATATGTATACTACAGAGCGAATTTCGTTTCAATTTTATTGATGTGACCAAGATTTTACATTATTTTTTTTTATGTCATTGGAGGCAAACGAATAGATGGTTCACCTGATGTTAAGTGATCACCACCGTCCATAGACACTTGCAACACCAAGGGAGTCGCAAGTGCGTTGCCAGCCTGTGTTTGGGAGGAGGATGGGGTGGGGCAGGAAGGGCAAGGTAGGTTACTTTCTGTATAAAGTCATTTTATCGAGTATTATAATTATTAAGTTTCTAAATGCTTTACAGAATCATTATCTTTTATAGTGATAAATGACAACGGAACAGACGATAAACTATTTTATTTTTAACAAGCGGCCAATATTTGCTTTAATATTGCCACGTATATACAATATACTTGGCTCTTTTTTGTGGTATGGCCTTTGCCTATGTAGGTACTTGGCTCTTAAAAAAATATCTCGAATGAAATTGAAAACTTGTCAGAGTTTATTATGGTAGGTAACGCAGAACGTGAAGCAATTATCACTACAGTCATGTGATTGGACACCGCATTAAACAATGTTGGTTCGAATATATGCAATGAGCCTCATCTTTGCGATGTGGGACACTATCATATGAAAATATATTATGCGTTTTATAAATCTGCCTGGCCAGTCACCAATGTGTTCCAATAACTATATTCCATCACATCACATCAGCCAATAAGAGACCCACTGCAGGGTTATAAACCCCGTCAGAAAAGAAGTTATGGAAATATTTGCCATTTCAATACACGTGGTTGTGACTATTTCAATCTCCGAGAAATCCAGTTTTGTGTTCTGCCACATAAGGTGATACCACAAAACATTCCTTAGGTTCAGATTTCCTCATGTTTTCCTTTACCTTCAATCGATAATGTTACCAATTCAAACTGCTAAATGTACGCGAATTCTGTAAAATTTGTTAGTACAAATCGATATTCCTTTTGCCAAATCATTCAACTACGACGTCTTAACTGGATTGCTATATATGTATAACGTGTTTAACAACTTGGGGAACACCGTCACGTAACATATTGTGAAGTTTTGCTCAAGCCAATAAACATTAAAAAATATATATTAGGAACGTTATTACGACTCCTAATTTTTTTTTATTGAATCATATGACTAAATAGAGTATCCACTTTTTATTGTCTTTCGTTTGATTGATTACTCTAATTATCGATGCGTGGTTCAGTTTATGTGGGAACAGTGCGGCAGCCAAAATTTTTTACACTTTAGGAGCTCCTGGGAAGCACGTAGATGGGAGTGAAAGATACGGTTAGTGCAGACGTGTGTGTAAAATGATTTTTTTTTATCAGAAATCAGCAAATCGATCTTTGCGGAGAAACTATTAAACAGTTTTCATAGTTTTCAAGTAAATTCTCATACGCTAAAAATTCTATGTGCATTAAAATAATAAAAAAAGGATGCGTGCATTTGTGCAAATAAAAATTCAAAAGCTCATTCCAATAATATATATTTCGAATAACAAAATAACACCAATTAAGATCACCAAGAACATAAGGACAAGTCACAATTGCATGAAAGCAAAACGAAAGACATAAAAATTAAAAATAACTAAATACATATAACATAAAAGTTTGTATTATTAAAGTAAATTAGGCATTAATAAATGCTTCTTGAGTTTCGTATCCCACAAGGAACCATATTTATAGAACCTAAGTATAATATTAAGGGATCCCTCAAAATGGGAAAGTGCTATTTGTATTAACTTTTTTACTTAGAATTAAATTACAATTACATCAATATTAGTGTGTTTAAGAAGACAACGTCTAAAATAAAACATCAAATAATAAAAAATGACCAAGTGTGAGTTTGACACGCGTTGAGGACCCCAAGCGCCAAATTAAAGAAAAAGAAAACAATTTCTTTGGTATATGAATAACCTAATATATATTATAGTATGTTGGTACGGAACCGTCAATACACGAATCGTATTCGCACTTGGTCCATTATTTCATTAAAATAGGCGTACCTAAGGTTTACATCAAGATAAACGCACACAGATATCTTTATTAAATTTTATACCATTAGAAATTATTGGAGGATTTAAAGTGGCAATACTGAGATCAGACTAATAAATTCAAAGTAGATATATACTAGATATATATATTCGATATAACAATTTATCAGATCTTGCCATGAGTTCATAAAGGTTTAAAGTATTAAGAGACTACTGATGTTTATTTAATTTTAATACGAGAAAAATATAAAAAAAAGAATGTGGTGTCGTGGGACACTAGGTAGGAACGAAGTTCCTTCGGCTAATATAAAAAAAAAAAGTATAGTGCTCAATTTTATGTAATCGTAATTCAAATTATCAATTAAAGTAACAAAATATGTCTCTTTATTTTTGTTTGACAACATAAATTTACATAGAAATATAAATAATTACAAAAAAGGAGAAAGAGAAAGGTATTATACACTACTCGCTTGTGTATACGACTGTCGCGCTTGCGCACGTCTCATTTAACGGTTTTATTCCATGCAATTTTCGTTACGGTTTTACTATCACATTTTTTTCAGTTCGGTCGCGCAGCAAAATCTCTATCTCCTCCAAGCCTGCCGTAAGGAACTTCGTTCCAAAAATGTTCCATTATATAAAAAAAAACCTAAATATTATTACGATTTTTTTTTACTTCAACTATTTTCTTAGCGGATGTTAAGATCTTTAAAAGACTATATTAACGAAAACTTAAAGTGTAGTGTTCAACCTTCCTTCCTTTCCCTTTCCGAAAGGTTCACTATCACTACTGACGTATACGCAAACAAAACGCATTCTTAACGCGCGTCAACGCGTACTAACAACGCGCTGTGTTGTACTATTCAAGTTGATACCCGTCAAACAGAGGACGCATGCTCGAAGTACGCGGTGCTTGCTTGTGACGCGCGTACTCTCTGTTTGACGGGTATCAACTTGAATAATCAACACAACGCGACGTTAGTACACTTTGACGTGCGTTAAAAACGCGTTCTATTTGGCTAAACTTTTAGACCCACGTTTATCTTTGATTTGATAGATTGAATAGGGAAATAGTAAACCCTCGAATATGATCGCGAGTTAACTGACCAGGGCCTCGGCCTCGTACCCCTTACCGTTGTTCCTGGCGCGGAGAAGCGCGAGTGCGGCGAGTACGAGCAGCGCGGCGGCGGCGGCCCCCGCGGCTCCCCCCGCCGCCCCGCTCCACCACTCCCAGCGCCCCCCCTCGCCCCCGCCGCCCCACACCTCTGAACCCACATACACACTTTATATTAGTACAGTCCTCGAACATAAACATAATTGCGGCTGAGTGCCCTAGCGCTCGTCCTAAAACTCACAAACTGAGAAGGCCCGTCAGTTCTAAAAAAAAAGTGTGTGTGTACTTATGTACACGTGTTAAAAGTTATACTTCTTTGGCGTAACAAGATAAAAATATTTTATCTTTCGCCTTAATCTACTTTGTAGAAAAAACGAAACTAACAATAGGAAAAAGGTATTTAATACATTTTTTTTAAAGATTTTAATATAAAGAAACAGAATGTTGACTATAGCTAACTTCAGGGTGTCGGATTTTCGTGACGGCGTGCACGCCCATTGTAAAATTTATTTTTCATCATTTTTCCCTAACGCGCTGAAGAAGTATAACTTCAAAACTTTATGACCGCTTTAAATATAGTACAGACGCACAAAACATATGTTAATGTTTAACCAATTTTAAATTCCTATAATAATATTTAAATTTTGTTTTGTATTCGATTCTTGAAACCTAAATTTACGGCTATAGTCAGAACGTATATAAAGATTTAAAGAGGACTGTACTAATATCTGATCCCTCATACCTTTTTCACTTTAAATACACACCGTTTTAGAATTACTTTGAATGAAATTTCTTGTAACATAAGTGCGTTCTCATCATTATTTTGTAACAGGGCGTTCTCCAATTATAGCTTCTATTTTCGTCATTTTCAATTTTACTCATTTTTAACCAAACATTTTAGTAGTTAGTAGTTAAAACCCATCGTAGGCTTACCTAAAAGTTAGCGTAATTTTTAATAAATCTTTCGCGTTTTCTTAAAAAGGAGGTTCTGATCACCCCCTCTTTGGGATCTGTACACAATATTGATATCATACATTGCATTTCCAAGTAGATTAATTTGAAGCAGCCATAAGGACTACCGACAGAATTGAACACTCAAGACGATAGAATATCTGTGTTCACTCTTGAATTTTTAAGTTTATTAAAGTGTGAATTATTTAAATTCAATGTGGTAGTACATAGGTCAAATTTATTACAAATAATGGACGGCATTAATTAACTATGGTCATATTCATGTAATTTATAAATTTATTTCCTTGAATCTTTTATAGATATGAACCAATAGACAGCACTCTTATGATATTTACTATCGGAAAGAACTATAGACTATGTCAGACTAAGACAATAATTATAAATAAAATGAAGTTCCAAACTCACCAACTGTAGCGGTCGGTTTTGCCGGTATGGTTATATTCTCTTTGATGTCTTCGCTTTTGGTTTCGTTGAATAACGTTTCATCGATGAACTTATGCACTTTATATGGGCTAAGTTCTGCAACGTAGAGCCTCGCGCCGTCAGCGGAGACTGCTATGTCGTGTGGGTTCGAAAAGTCCTGGGGCGGGGCGAACGATTCCAGGAGACGGCCGCTAGTAAAGTCAATCACATAACCCCGTACAGGGACAACCCCTGTAGGCCCGTTAACGACGTATAATCGACCGCCTGCGAATAATCATAAATATACAGAGAACGGTCGTCGGTTAAATCTGGCTCGAAGGACCAAAACGTGTCGCAATCTATACACATATCGGAGTATTTTACAGTCTGCGAATTAACACAAATATACAGAACGGTCGTCGATTCAGATTTGGCTCGAAGGACCAAAGAAGTGGTGCGGTCTACCCGCATATCGGATCATTTAATCACCTGCTAATAAACGTAAATATAGACAGAGCGATCGCCGATGCAAATCTGGCCTCATATTAGATGATAAATAAGTCCATAGAGAATCTAGTGGAATATCGAATGAAGGAAAATCGTATTACTCAATTCAAAATGACGATATTATTTATTGTAATCCATTTCGGGTGATTAAATGTAAAACCACTTTATTTAAATTCAATATATTTTTCTAATATCTGTCCCACGTAAATTAAAAAAAAATTGTATGAAATGAATTTGATCAATTTTTCCATAATGCAATAGAAAATACTGTTGGTGAAGGAAAATATATTGGTGAAACTATAGTACAGTAATAGGACATTTGTTAACTCCATTGCAGGCTATAGCATCACTTAAAATTATAAAATATCTAAAAAAGTTAAAATAATTACCACAAAAATAATTTGAAGAATCAACTGACGGTATTCCTTACTTATTATAATGAACATATATAAAATACGAGAAAAAACACAAATGAAAGGGTTATAATTAGAATATAAAGAAAACTGAGTCTCTTATTGATTATTTTAAAATATTAAATCAAAACTGTATATGACGTTCATTTATCACGTATATATCTATCAACTCATCAAATATAACAGTGAAATCATATGTATTATATATATTTATCCAGTAAACGTCCCAAACAAACCACATGTATTACATTTATTTACCCATTAAATGTCACAGATAAATCACATATGTTATATTTATGTACCCGGTAAATATCACAGTTTACTCACGTATGTTACATTTATCAACTCAGTAAATATCACAGACAAATCATGTGTTATATTTTGTGTGTTATGTCAAATGATTGTCACATTTTTTGTTTAACACGTTCACGCCGGCGCGTACCACCGGTGGCCCGCACTATACTGTCTTTTCTGGCGGCTTGTACCACCGGTGGTACGTATTCTATTGTGCTATTTTTAATAAATAAACGTTAAATTCTCATTATTTCTAATAACGCAATCGAATACGTACCACCAGTGGTACACGCCGCCAGAAAAGACAGTCTAGTGCGGGCCAACGGTGGTACGCGCCGGCGTGAACGTGTTAAGTATTTTTGTTGTAGTTACCGTGGACAGGCGAGTAGGCGACACTGAAGAGCCTCCCTCCGATAAGCCAGCTCCTGTATTGCTGAGTGAAGGTGCC
The DNA here is from genome assembly GCA_014332785.1 of Antheraea mylitta. Taxonomy (NCBI): domain Eukaryota; kingdom Metazoa; phylum Arthropoda; class Insecta; order Lepidoptera; family Saturniidae; genus Antheraea; species Antheraea mylitta. The sequence goes on along the minus strand of JACEII010000053.1, from coordinate 1,861,217 downwards.
GTTATCTGATCGGAAACAAACGACGCGTCCGTCCTCGCGGTCCGCGACGCACACCTGCGTCTCCTCCGCCGCGAGGGTGAGCGCGTGTGGTATTTGCAACACGAAAGGTGAGTCCCCACTGCCTACAATTTTTTAACTAATATATAGAAACGGTTCAAAATTGACACACACTAATGTACCGTCCAGGCAATACACAAGTCTAAAGTATTAAAGTAGCGTCATAAGTGTCTAAAGCATTAAGCGTCATTATTTACTACTTTTTTTATTTGCGTTTCATTCAAGTTTTAGAAGTTACGTGAAAATTTTAAATCTGATAAAGATCAATACAATATTTCTCAAGACAGCATTAGCAAATAATACATTATTTTTAAATAATTTATAACTAAACGTTTCTTTGGGTATATGTGTGAATGAATAATTATTTGTGTTATAACGAATCGTTATTGTGATTTGATTTGATCGTTGAGCGTTACAACTATCGTACTGCGTGACGATAGATACAACACGATAAATGAATCCGCGGTTTTTGCATACAAAGTAACTTGGAAGCACAAATTTCGAGTTATTGTGAAAAAGACAAAGGTGTGCGAACGTTATTCTACGCCATTATTGGAATTCATTTGAAGGTTATTTTTAGTGCGACAAATAGCCGCAATTATGAGGGGATGTACCTCATATAATTTAGCTAACTTTAAATCAATTTCGGTATATCCAACGTGTTTGTGTTTGTCTTGTGTTTTTTCATAGGGAAGGTTTTACCCATTTAACTATAACTCACCAATAGATGGTGCTGCAACGCTTTAACATATATATCATTCTATCGATCGTCATGACAAGGGGAACTTGTAGATACTTGACCACTGAGCGAATTTACACAATATTCATTTTTCTATAACATTCACTACAAATAAATATGTACTTACGTCTTCCCCACTGTAATATAATCGTGCCATCTGGTGAGAATTTAATTATTCTGTGGTTACAGTAACCGTCAGCAACGAAGAAATCACCACTAGAGAGTACAGCAATGGCGCTTGGCTTACAGAAGTGTTTGTCATCATTACCCGGAACAAACCTATGAATTTTCTGTATTTTAAATGAGTATCTACAACTTATTGATACTTATATTTACTTGGTTTTCTATTACATATAACTGTTTTGTTTAATAACTGTGTTATTGTAAATATCCTGTCTGTAATTGATACTTAGTTAAGTTTCTTGACTTTATTATTTCGACTAATTTAATTAATTAAGGTATTTATGATAGTAATGTGATAATTTTCTACAGCTGATAACTAAATAATAGCTTCATACTTAGATGGATTTTATTACACATTTAAATATTCATAAAAGTAAACTGACTTGAAGCAGTATTCTGCTAAACACAGTGTGGTATTAATCTGATAGCATTATTTATAATAAAAGGCAGAGAAAAATAAATATCACAATTAATTCATATGTACATAGAGATCTTGTATATATTGAATACAATATTATTAAAAGTAACATAACGGAACTTATACATTGGCAAGAACTATGAATAATTTCAAACATAAATAGATTTACTTAAGTAGTCATAAAAGTAAACTTCTTGGAAGTGGTTCTCTATTAGTCAATATGTCATATTAGTCTGGTGGCATTATTAGTAATAAAAACAGAATATAATATCAAAATTTTATGCATAGAACACACCTTGTATATATTTGTAACAAATAATAAATAAGACAGGGATATATATCACTCAAAATATCATAAAAGTTACTTTGGGTTGAGGTAACATGCATCAGAAGCTCTGAAAAGGAGACAAAGAATTTCAAAATATTCTTCAGTGTTCCGTTCCCATTAACCTCGGCGTAAATGAGATATCTAACTCTGAAAGAATTTTTCAAATGAGACCAGTAGTACCTGAGATTAACGTGTTCAACCAAATAAACAAAACCCTCCAGCTTCATAGTATTAGTAGAGATTACCGGTAGTCCGGTGAAGCTGTTAAGACCTTGCTGGGTCGATAGCGTAAAAAATAAAAAAGTATAGATTATAAAAAGACTCTTTCATCAGTATAGGATTTTGTCATTTAAACGAATTATACAGAATAATAGATTTATGTTTAACTTACTTTTCTCCTAACACCATCGCTGGTTTCTGTTTCTGATCAGATTTAAACTTGAACACTTGATGTAACGCTACATCCGTTAGCCAAATGTTGTTTTCGGAATCCACTGTGATGCCGTGAGGAATGTAAAATCTGTAATTCAGAGAAAATTATACAATGAACAACAATTAAAGTTCAATGTCCATCTACCTTGCTGGTAAAATATTTGATAATAGGTCTTTACCTATGAAATTGCCGTTCTGCAGTAAGTAGGCCATTTCAAATCAAAATAATTTTTGTTTGGCTAAGAATTCTAATTTCAAAAAATTTTATTTTAAAAACACGGAATTCTTTTTCCAAAAGTAGTCATTCGTTTATTGATTAGTGTTACATTTTCATCACATTTCAATCTTTTTTGTCATCATGGATACATTAAAAATTCGAGTGATTATGGAATATGAGTACCGTCGTGGCAGCAACGCGGCACAAGCGGCACCCAACATCAACGACGTTTACGGAGCTAACATTACAAGCCAACGCACCACCTGTTATTGGTTTGCTCGTTTCCGTTCTGGGAATTTCGACCTGATAAATGAACCTCACGATCGTCCGAAGACTTTGGTCGACAATGACGAATTAAAGGCGATTGTGATAGCTAATAATACACAATCTACGACTGAATTAGCAGCAGCTTTCGACGTCAGAGTCAAAACAATATTGGTCCATTTGCGTCAAATTGGCAAGGTAAAAAAGCTTGACAAATGGGTACCCCACGAACTCAATGATTCGCCAGCGCGAAGTACGCGTCGAGACATGCCTTGCACTGCTCAACAGACACACAAATGAAGGAATTTTGAACCGCATTGTTACCTGTGATGAAAAATGGATCCTGTTTGATAACCGCAAGCGATCAACAAGTTCGTTGGATCCTGGTTCAGCACCTAAACAATGCCCTAAACGAAAACTTACCCCTAGAAAAGTGATGGTCACTATTTGGTGGTCTAGCGCCGGTGTGATTCATCACAGCTTCTTACTAAACGGGGTGAGCATTACTGCAGATGTGTACTGTGAAGAACTGAACACAATGACGGAGAAGCTGGCACATCTCCAACCAACATTGGTCAATCGCTCGTCTCCGCTGCTTCTGCACGACAACGCGCGACCTCATACTGCACAGCAGACGGTCTCCAAGTTGCAAAAACTGGGATTGGAAGTTCTCCGTCATCCGCCCTACTCACCAAACCTTGCGCCTACAGACTACTACTTTTTCCAGAATTTGGATAACTCCGTAGTGGGAAAAAAATTCAATACCCGAGAGGCAGTACAAAATGCTTTTTAAGAATTTGTTGCCTCCCATCCAGCTGATTTCTTTAAGAAAGGCATCAATAAACTGCCATTGCGTTGGCAAAGATGCATTGATTGCATGGGTGATTACTTCGATTAATACAAATAAAAAATACATGAAAAAAATCGTTTAAATTTTTTCATACAAAACGGCAATTTCATAGGTAAAGACCTAATACAAATGTTCATCTATACATATAATAAAAATGAAGTGTCTGTATGTAACAGCAAAATAAAAAAATGACCGATTGGGTATGAAAGTATACACGCTTCTGATAACAAAAATGCATTTTTTAAAATTTTTGTCGGTCTGTCTGTCTGTCTGTTTGTTCTGGGTAATCTCCGAAACGGCAGGACCGATTTTGACGGGAATTTCACTGGCAGATAGCTGAAATTACAGCGGGTGACATAGGCTACTCTAAATTAGACTAAGTTTTAACCGCGGCTTCGTCTGCACTGCTATCTCCAAAACGGATGGACAGATTTTCATAAAACTTTCACAAACAGATAGCAGATATCATAAAAAGAAATTTAATGTATTTTAATTTATACTAGCTGTTATCCAAGGCTTCACCTGCAGTACTATCTCCAAAACGGTTACATCGATCTTCACAAAACTTTCATTAGCCGATAGCTGACTTTATAAAAAGTAATTCAAGCAATTTTAGTTTATACTAGCTGTTAACCGTGGCTTGACCCGCATTACCATCTCTAAAACGGTTAGTCCGGCTTTCACTGGTAGACAGCGAGCCTTATAAAAAGTAATTGAGGTTATTCTATTTTAGACTAGCTGTTAACCGCGACTTTGTCTGTATGAAATTTATCAAGATTTCAACTCATTCTTTATTTTTAATTAGAGACATAATCATCAACTTATTGATTACAATTCGTCATTATAATTTTTAGTAACTTTGAAGATAGACGAGGTCTTCCTAATAAGATCTCAGACCATAAATGTATTACGTAAAGAGCTCCATTATACAATTTCTTGCGGAAAGAAAAGTGTTTATTTTTTTATAGTAACAAAATATTTACAATAGAAATGTATATTAAATGTAGTGTAGATGTAAATCTTTA